>PVKA01008102.1:0-12775 GCA_004027165.1 Ctenomys sociabilis | reverse complement strand
GAGCCAGCCATGGGAAAATGAGGGAGAAGGTGTCCTAACAAGTGCAAAACCTCCCTGGCGAGTATAAGTGTATATGTATGCAGTGAAATGAGAGTGAAGGTCTTAGCAAGTCTGGCTAGCAGGCCTTAAAAGGTGTTGCAGTTGATTCTGAGGGTGATAACAAACTAAGGGAGGTTTGAAGAGGGGAAAAACTATCTGATCTACTGTGTCAAGTATCTTGTGGTTGCTGTAAGAGAGAAGGAAGTGGAAAAGGAGAAGGATGCATTGGTAGTAGTCAGGCTAGGGATGATGGTGGTTGGGCAAGGTGCAACCGCAAGCAGCTGAACTGAGGATATGGGGTCAAACAGGGATGAAGAGAGAGCTTGATGGACCCTGGATCACTACCCCAAAGTTTATTTTGTTTTTCTGTCCTGTCCATTATTGCGACAGCTTTGAATTATCCCTGGGCATCTGTATATTCTCAGTTACTATATGCCACCTCAACTCCAGGTGTGATTTGACCTTAATTGGAAGATGCGTGGGAATGGAGCTGAGATGGAAAAGGGGATTGCGGTAGACCTAACTGGAGAGGAGGTGGCTTGCCACAGGGGACCAGGGACTCCTGCTGGAGACTTTGGACTTGATCGTGTCATGGACCCTTGGTCTGATGGGATGAAGGGTGGGCAGACTCTCAGGGAATCCCAGCTCCAAGAGGAAGGAAACCCACTCTGCCCTTGAGGCTCCTTTCTGCTGAGTCCAATTTCCAGGGCTCAGGGAAAGGGAACATGGGGCCAAGCCTGAGCCTCAGAGCACACTCCCACTTCCCGCAGCAGCCAGTGCATCCAGGCCAGATAGAAAAGGCATCGTCCACTAGGGAGTCATGGTGTGGTACAAGGTGGCTTCCAGAGTCAGACAGTCTGAATTCAGATTTTGGGCAAATTCCTTAAGCACTCTGAGCATTAATTTCTCTGTGTAAAACACTTGGCTAGTGGGCCTGGGATATAGCTCAGCACGCACAGTTCATTCATGCCAAGCAAGCGTGAGGTCATCCGTTTGATTCCTGATACCAAAATTAAAGCTAACTAATACCTGATTTGGGCAGACTTTCCTAGTGCTGGCACCATCCTCCCATCCCATTTCCTGCAGATCCAGAGACAATTGCCACCATGCATAAACCCCGCTGCTCTCTGCCAGACGTGCTTGGTCCAGCAGGCCTTGTCAGGCGCCGCCGGCGCTATGCTCTGGGTGGCAGTGTGTGGAAGAAGCGAACTCTGACATGGAGGTAGGTCCCAATGCCCCCTGCCTGAGTCTGCCAGCCAGGTAAAGACTCCTGGGCACCCTCTCCTCCCACAGTCACCTGCTCCCTCTCTGCCCAGGGTCCAGTCCTTCCCCCAGAGCTCACAGCTGACCCAGGATACCGTGCGGAGCCTTATGAGCAATGCCCTGACTGTCTGGGCCATCGAGTCGGACCTCATGTTCCACGAGGTGTCCGCTCAGCACCAGGAGCCTGACATCCTCATCACCTTCTCCCGGGGCTACCACCAAGACAGTTATCCCTTCGATGGACTGGGTGGCACCTTAGCCCATGCCTTCTTCCCCGGGGAGCACCCCATCTCTGGAGATACTCACTTCGATGATGAGGAAATCTGGACGTTTGGGCCAAAAGGTAAATTGCCTCATATCTGGACAGGTCATCTCCCCAGATCTGTCTGTTCTGATGACTGAGTTTCAAATTAATAGATCAGTGAAGCCTGAATCAGTCAGGTGTCTCCAGAGAAACAGAGTGATAGCAAGTGTATGTGGAGTGTGAGTGTGCAATTTGTCTTAAAGAATGGGCTCACAGGGGTGACGGGGTCCAGAAAGGCTAAAATTAGTAGGGCAGATAGGAAACTCAGGCAGGAGCTCTGTTACAGTCTTAGAGCAGGATTCGCTCCCGCCCACGCCCTGTTTTGGCTCCTACATCCTGACCCAGTTGGATGTGGCTCACTTACACTTGGGTTCTGTGCTTTACCTTAGCCAAGTCTCCAAAATACCTTCCCAGCAACATCTGGACTGGTGTTTGAGCAAACCACTGGGCACCATGGTGTGGCCAAATTAATACACAAAAGTGATTGATTTTAATCACTACTGAAGCCTATTGGTGCCTGGTTCTGACCTGGGCTAACTCAGGGAGTCAAAACAACTTCTTTGTCCTGTAGCTAAGGAGGAAGAGTAACCCACAATTATTACGCACATGGTGACACAACTGTTGGAAGTCTCAGAAGAGGAAGTCCTGCAGCTTCGAGGGCTCAGAGGAGGTGTCAGCCCAAAACTCTAGAGTGAAGGGAGGTGTCCCCAGAGGACGCCATGTCTCCATTCACTTGGTATATATACCTTCACTGACCAGTGAACACTGCAGTCCAGAGGACCCAGTCCTGTTCTTCAGGAGCACACATCGAGGGGCGCAAACAACAAGAAGTCACAAGCCAGTGAGCCACCCAAGTGCCAGGCCATCACGAGTGGGAAGAGTCACCAAGGGCCTGCATGCCTCTGACATTTTTATTGGAAAGCAAAACTATAGTACTAGGAGGGAGCTCACACAGAGTGGTGCATTCCATGTGTCAAAAGTTTTGTTTTGTTTTATTTTATTTTATTTTGTTTTTTTGAGATAGGGTCTCACTGTGCAGTTCAGGCTGGCCTTAAGCTCACTTTGTAGCTCAGGCTGGTCTCGAACTCACAACAATCCGCCTGCCTCAGCCTGCCTAGTGCTGGGATTACAGGCATGCGCCACCACGCCCAGCTAAAAGTTTTGTTTTAAAAGGGCTGGCCAGATAGTTCAGTGGACCAAAGCACCTGCTTAGGCCGACTGCAGCTGCCGTGTTCAATCCCCGGCCCCGCCCCCAGGGTGCGCTGAGGCAGTGAGGTGGACACGCCTGTAATCCCAGCCTTTGGAAGGCTGAAATCAAGAGAATCACTACGAGTCCAGTCTACGTAGTGAGACCCTGGAGACCCTGTACTAAATACACAAAAAATAAGTTTTGTTTTTTATTTTGTTTTTGAGACAGGCTCTTGTGTACAGTTCAGGCTGGCTTTGAAGTCACTGTGTGGCCTCACTCGCAGTGATCCTCCTGCCTCAGCCTCCTGAGTGCTAGGATTGCAGACATGTACCACCATGCCTGGTATCAGAAAGGATCTTGGAAAGCAAGTGCAAGGATTTGGACACAGGGTTCTGAAGACAGTGGGAAGCCATTGGATGGCTTTCCATTCTAAAAATATCCCTGCATACAGTGGGGGAGGTAGACAGTGGCAGGGAGGCAGAAGTTACTGCCTGGTTCAGGTAACTGACCAGGTGGACAATGGTGGAGGGAATGGCTGTGAGGGAAGTCGATTAGGATGGCCAAAGATTGGGATCTGGCTGGATGCTGGCAATGGGATGAGGAGGGTACGATGATGTAAGGGTCCAGCTCTGACATCTGCTGATGTGCACAAGGGGCAGAGGAGTAGGCTGACAGGTGGCCTGAGGCACGTTCGGATGAATGTTTGCAGGGTGCAGATGCTCCACAGAAGTAGCACAGGCATTGACCGACTTGTTCTAGATCCTGGACTCCACTGATCTAGGTCAGGTTTTTCAGAGGTGGAGCTCCAGCCAGCAATTGTTCTTTTTTTTTTTTTTTTTTTTATTGATACAAGGTCTTGCCACACAGTTCAGTCTCCTAGTGACCCTCCCATGTCAGCCTCGCTACTGCTGAAATTACAGGCATGCACCATCATACCTGCTTCTGGGGCCAGGCACCAGGATTTCTTGTGCCAGAACAGAATGTGGTACCAGGGATCCAACTTAGGACCCTGCGCTTGTCAGGCAGGTGCTTATGCTGCTGAGCTATGTCCCCAACCCACCTGGCAATTCTTATGCAAGCAGTTTCTCAGGGGCACATGCCAAAGGGGAGAGAAGCAATAGAGGCCAAAGGGCGGAGTAAGGGTGTAGTCTGTGCTAGAGAGGAGCTGGGCCTCACCGCATTGCATCCTGTGGGCCAGTCATTGGCTGTGGGTTGCTGGAGGAGGAGAGGCTCAGCCATAGCTGTGGCCAGGCCCTGTCAGGGGTGATAGCCAGTCATAGACCCCCTCCACAACAGCATCATTAAATAGATGGCCTTTTACATGTTTGTTAATGAATTGATTTTTTTTTTTTTTTTTTGCAGTGTTGGGGACCAAACCTAAAGCCTCATCAAACTCATGCTGTACAAGCCCTTTTCTACTGTGTCAGCCCCAGTCCAAGCATGTGAACTTTGAACCTGCATCAGGTTACTTGTCGTATGCTTGGCATGAGACTGAGGCAGAAGGATTGCTATGAGTTTGAGGCCAGTCTGGGATATAGAGTGAGACCCTGTCTCAAAACAAAATAGGGGCCAGGGAGATGGCTCAATAGAATAAGTGCTTGCCTGGCAAGTGCAAGGGCCTGATGAGTTCAGTCCTTGGTTCTGCAAAACAAAACAAAATGTTGCTGTTAGTTCATACAAGCTACTGAAGCTCACTTCTCCACTGAGAAATGGAGGTGAGAACAGAGTGACGGCACACAACCTGCAGATGAGCCAGGCAGCTCATCCAGAGCCCTCTGCTCTGGGGCACAGTGCTGCTCACCCCACTGCCAGCCACTATCTGAGCTGGGCTTGGGGGCAGATTCTAGAGTGGGGGGCTGTGGAGAGGTCACTGGGAAAACTGTGCAGCACGCAAAGGTCAAGTACAGTGACTTGGAGCAGCCCACAGTAAGAGAGAGGGAGGAGAAATTGACAGAGGTGGAGAATGAACAGGCTGAAAGGTGACAAAGAACAAGAGTGAAGGAGAAAATAGTAAAGGACAGCACAGCAAACAAGTCCAGTAAATGACACAGGCCTGCGTTTGGTCATCCGGGCACCAATTGACTTTCCTTTCTAACAGTAGGAATTGAACTCAGGTCCTTTGCACTGAGCTACATTCCCAAGTCTTTTTATTTTGAGACAGTGTCTTGCTAAATCACAAAGTTGTTAAAGCTGGACCTGAACTTTCAATCAGCCTACCTCAGCCTCCCAGAGTACTGGGATTATAAGTATGGACCACCACGCCTGTCACCAAGGGACCTTTATGGTGCATGGGTGGGGGAAGAATCTCAAACTGCAGTGCAGTTAGGCATGAGAAGGACAGAGGAAACAAAGGCTTCAACTACAGGACACCTGGAGGAACTTGGCTGGTGGGGAGGGGGCAGAGAGTCTGGGGAGAGCCAGGGAAGCAGGCTAAAGGCTGGCTGAGGATGGAGAGAGTTGGGAGCTTCCGGCACACTGCGAAGAAAGCTGGGGGGAAGGTGGATGAATGAGTAGGTGGCACTATCCTTGTCCTGGAGTCGCTCAGCAAAGCCAGGTCCCCACACAAAGCAGGGTAGGAGCAAATGCAGCCATGTGCTCTGGGAGTGCGGGACCTTGGATTACACTGGACACTTGTCTTGATGACATAAGAGGCACACTTGTCAGCACTTGTCCCAGTGCTGGGTGACAGCTTGAAGGAGCTGTGGGCCTGGAGTCGAGGCTGAGAGGAGAGTACACAGGAGCTGGCTACCTCTGCAGCTGGCCCAGGGCAGGATGAGAGGAGGAACCAGCCGCCCTCCCCCCAAGTCCTCCCCCCAAGTCCCTGCGTGAGATTGCTGTGGGCGGGGCTTCGCGGTTGTCTTAAGTTCCCAGCTGCACAGTTGAGGAGGATGCCGGAAGAGTTTGCTCATCCGGAAGCCTCATTCTGGTAAAGGCAGGCAATGCAAGAAAGGAAGATGAGCAAAGAGATCAAACCGATTGAAACTACAACCTTCCTCTGACTTCTTAGAAGGATTCAGAGTACTAAGAAGACCGAGTCAGCATGGAAGTCCACGACATATGCAGTTTGAGAAGGGACTGTCCAGGGCAGAATACACAACTGAGAGCTGCCCACAGTCCTAGCCTTGCCTCCCACCCTGTCTGCTCTGTGCCTCACTTTCTCTGTATATTGAAGATAAGAGGTGGGGGCTGGAGATAAAGAGGCCAAGTGTTTGCTATTATTATTTCACTCTTAGTCTTAGCTAGCAGCCATCAAAGCCCAAAGGAAACATGCATTTTAATTCACCAGATCATTTTCAATAATCCTACTTCCAGTGTTGCTGACCCTACTTAAGAGATTTTCACAAAACAGATCAATATGTGAAAAAAAAAAAGTCTTGTGGGGGTCGCTCAGCTCTGTCACTGTCTGGGTCTTTTCTAGGGGTTGGGGGGGTGCTCTTTTCTAGCTGGAGCCAGATCCTGACTGATGAAGATCTGGGCTGTACTGGCCCCAGGGTCGTGTCCCAAGGGGCAAGGCTGTTGTGGTGGGAAGACTGGGGGAAGGAGTGGGCGCCACTACAACAAGCTGTGGTCTGAGAGTGCTTGCTGGAGGGATCTCAGTGTTCTGCATCAGGAGGTGTGGGGTGTGGAAGAAGGCCAGCAGGGGGAAGGGAGGATCCCAGGGAAGGGAGAGAGTGGCTACTCCAGTTGGGGAAGGACTGAAGAAAGTCGAGAGGTGAGGGGAGGAGGGGAGGAAAGGAGAGGAAGTGGGAGGTCCATGACAGTGGGATGAGGAAATGATGGGGGTCTCTGATAATAAATGAGCCAGGAGGAGAGTATGCTCCCAGGACACAAGCTTCCTGGAGAAAACTGCATATGCTCAGGGTCCCTGTCCTCCAAGTTTCTCTATGTACAGTTTTCCCTTGCTAGAGGAGTGACTAATCAGCGTAAGGCCACCCTTCCTCTATTCCATCTATGGGTCACTTTAGCCTTGACCCAAGTGTCAGCACTGCCAAACAGGGATACCTAAAAATATTTGAGTGGGTGAAGGAATATAGGAAAGATGGCATGGCTCAAGGAAGGGTCAGGGCCAAGGAGGCCCAAGTCCCCTCCCAAGAGTCTTCTGGCTCTTCCTGGTGGCCAGTAGACCTGCTCCTCAACTTTCCTTCCTGGCACAGGATAGCCTCAGCTCCAGCCTACTGTTCCCCTCTGCAGATGGTGAGGGGACTGATCTGTTTGCTGTGGCAGTTCACGAGTTTGGCCACGTCTTGGGCCTGGGACACTCCTCTGCACCCAACTCTATTATGAGGCCCTTCTACCAGGGCCCCGTGGGTGACCCACACAAGTACCGCCTGTCCCAGGATGACCGTGAAGGCCTGCAGCAGCTGTATGGTATGACAAGTGTGGGGCCGCCCCTGCATCAGCTCCACTGTGGCTTTCCCTTGGCCTGTGCCACAGACCCATGAAACCCATGCCTGTGTCTTTATTCCTGCAGGGAAACCACCTCAGATCCCAGGTGACAAGCCCACAAGGAGACCCCTGGTTCCTTCTCCTCAGCCCCCAGCCCTGCCCCCGGACCGGTGAGTCCCCACCAACTGTGCCACCCAGGGTAACCAGCTCCCAAGCCCAGTGTCTACTATGGTCAAGGGAGTGGAGGAGCCCCTAGCCTCTGCTCACTCACTTTCCCTCCCCAGCCCCTCCATACCAGTCCCTGATAGATGTGAGGGCAATTTTGATGCCATTTCCAACATCCGGGGCGAAACTTTCTTCTTCAAAGGTGAGTGGCTTATGAAAACAGTTTGCAATGTATAATTCATCGAATGTATATGGTTAAGGTGTCTTGAAACTGTCTGATTGACATTTGTATTTTAATAAAATAAAATAAAAAAACCAAAAAAACAAAGGTGAGTGGCTCTAGATGACTTCTGATCCCCAGTATTTGGATTCCTACCCATTTGTGGTGATTTTTCCCTCCCCCTCCCCATGGTAGGAAGTTTTCTGAGAAGTGAGACTTTGGGTGTTAAAAAAAGGAAAATCTCAGGTAAGCACTGAGGACAGGTCACCCTGGATCCATGTGTCCTGGATTTCCAGGAGGACCACACACATACCAACCCCTGTGGATGAGCTCAGGAACTGGCCGGCCTCCAGGCATTCTGTGGGACAGAACCTCCAGCCACGCCATGACAGTGCCCTCTGCATCACCTGCAGGGCCCTGGTTTTGGCGCGTTCGACCCTCAGGGCAGCTGGTGTCCAGTCGTCCTGCCGGGCTGCACCGCTTCTGGGAGGGACTGCCCACCACCGTGAAGGTCGTCCAGGCTGCATATGCCCGCCACCGAGATGGTCGAATCCTTCTCTTCAGCGGTGAGTGAGGGCTGGAGGGCGCCAGGGAGCCGCGGGCGGGCGGGGACCCGCGCTGACCACGCGTCGCCCCTCCAGGCCCCTGGTTCTGGGTGTTCCGTGACCGGCAAGTGGAGGGCGCGGCACAGCCGCTCGAGAAGCTGGGGCTGCCCGCGGGCGAGGAGGTGGACGCAGTATTCTCTTGGCCGCTTAACGGGAAGACCTACCTGATCCGGGGCCATCGGTACTGGCGTTACGACGAGGCGTCCGCGCGCCCCGACCCTGGCTACCCCCGCGACCTGAGCCTCTGGGAAGGGGCGCCGCCCGCCCCGGACGACGTCACCGTCAGCAATGCAGGTGCGAGCGCAGGGCTAGAGGCCGCTGGCACTTCTGAGGCTCGGGTTTGGATCGTGAGTTAAGGAGTGGGGTAGGGGATAACAGAGAGCCTGGGAGGAGGAGGGCGCGATCCAGGCGGGTCTGGACCAAGCTCCTGAAGTATGTCCTCCCCGCCAACAGGTGACACCTACTTCTTCAAGGGCGTCCACTATTGGCGCTTTCCCAAAGGCAGCGTCAAGACTGACCCGGACTCCCCCCAGCCCATGGGGCCTGAGTGGTTGGACTGTCCTGCCCCAAGTTCTAGTCCTCAAGGTCCCATGACCCCCAAAGTGACCCCCAAGTCCGAAACCTGCGATTGTCAATGCGAGATCAATCTGGCCCCAAGGCGGCGGCCCGAGACCCTCCTGCTGCCCCTCTTGCTCCTGCTGGTTGGAGGGGTCTTCTGAGCAGCCCCCCGCCAAGGGGGCCGGAGTCTCCACTATGGGACCAGTGTGGGATTGTGAGCCACTGCCGCGCCCCACGGCACCTTCCTACGGCCCGGCTCCCCCGGCGCGGAGCTAGGTGGAGTCCTTGGGGTGGGGAAGGGATGCAGCCTAGACCTGACCATCCACCCACCTGGCCTGCGCGCACGCTCTTGGCTGCCTCAAGGACACCTGTATGCTGGAGCGGGTCACTAGGGGGCGCACAGTAGTCCGCACTGCCCCTCACCGTCTGCCCTTTAGGCCGCCAGGGGGCAGTGCGGACCCTCCCTCTCGAGCCCAAAAGGAACCGGAATCCGTGAGTTTGGCTAGGGAGCGTGGGCGAGGGCGCCGGCAGAGCTGGGGGATTGGACGCAGGATGTCCCCTTGGCGGTTCACGTGAAGGGGACTGTTCCCAGCAGCGACGACACCGCAGGACTCTCCTTTTCTCGGAACAGCCGGTCTCTCTCAGAAATCTATGGACTCTCCCCAGCTTCCCATTCACCCTAGCGTCTGATCAGGCACTTAGCAGACAGATCAGATCAGGACATTGCTAGTTGCAGTCCCTCCCTTCTTTCACATCTTTATCCTACTTGTTCAAGTTGGACATGGTGGCACAAACCTGTAATCCCAGCATTCTGGGAAGCTGAGGCAGGAGGAACTTTGCGAGTTTTCATACCAGCCTGGCCTATAAAGTGAGCTCAAGTCCAACCTAAACTGCATATCGAGACCCTGTCTCAAAAAACAAAAACAAAACAGCCAAAAAAAACCCCTAGGGCTGGCAAGATAGCTCAGCGGTCTGGAGCGCCTCTTAGGGACCGCGGTTCGATCCCCAGCACCGCATGCTGTGCCAGCCCCTCTCCCCAGGGCGGGCTGAGCCGACCCCCCCCCCCGCAAAGAAAGAATCCGTGATGTGTAGCGAGACACTGTAATAAATAAATGAATTTAAAAAAAATAAAGAAAAACCCTACTTGGTCCTCTCCCCCTGTTCTGTTCCTACTACACAGCACTACTGTAAGCGCCACATGGTGGGATTCCAAAGCAAGACAAGACCTCCCCTAGAGCTAATGTCTTATGTCCTGGATCACCAGTGAGCATAGGGACCACCACCCTTCCCACCTCTGGCCCGCTTGACCCCTTTCCCAGTCACTCTCACCCCAGGACACACAGCTTGGGCACCACCCAAAGCCCAGCAGGCTCCTAAAGTGAACATCCTCTCTATGCCTCTTGCATAGAGATGAAATCAGGACTCGAGTGGGATGTGTGCTCTGCTGGCCAAGGCAGCTGGCTGTCTCATGGCGTTGTGTCCCTCCCAGGCACCAGTCTCTTCCTGTACTCTCTACAGGGCCAGGATGATGGTCATGATAGAAAGGTGTGCATCCCCTCAGGGTTCAGTCACTTAAAGGGTCACTTTGTCGTTTCTGCCTAGCCCCACTGGGTCTGTAGTGCTTTGGGAATCCCAAGCTGCGGACAGCACTTCAAGACACCAGGAATTGGTCCCACTTGTTCCTGACCCCCAGATCAGCATGAGAACAAGAGTCAGGCTGGAGAGATAGTTCAGTAAAATAAGCGCTTGCTTAGCAAGTGCAGAGTCCCAAGTTCAATTCACAAGGGTCAGGACTCCTTCACCAGTTTATGACCTGATGAATCTAAGCCACTTGAGAGCCATTTGGCTCTCTATTAGATTCCTTTCTAAATAGAGAGAGGGGCCAGGAAGATGGCTCAATGGAATAAGTCCTTCCCTGGCAAGTGCAAGGGCCTGAGTTCAATCCCCGGTTCTGCCCAATAAATAAATAAATAGGAGAGAGAAGTAGCCCTACTCTGGGCAGAGAATAAAATCAGGAAAAGCTCTTCATTTTTTCTGAGCACTGATGGTCCTGGGTGAAGTTTGGTGGCAGTAACTGGACAGGCAGGAATTGTCTGCTTGGCAGAAGTTGGAATGGATCCAGGGTTGTTCGAGACAGAGATATTGAAGTAGAAAGAGGAGGAGGAAGCTGAGAGAGGAACCAAAAGTTGATTGAGGAAGCCCTCAGATGAGAAACCAAGATGTTTTCATGGCTGTGTGTAAATTCATCATTAGTACTTTTTGACTACTACACAAAACAGATCAAAGTGATTACTTTCACTTTCAAAATGGTACAATCCCAGAACCAAAATTAAAATATTTTGTGTTTCAAAAGACACCATCAGGAACTTGTAAGACAACCTACAACACGGAATATATTTGATTATATATATCTGACTGGAGACTTATACCCAAAATATAGAAATAACTTTTATAACTTAATAAAAACACAGCCAATGGGTAAATCTGAGTATACATTCCTCCCAGATAGGCGAAAGATAGGTTAGCACAGGACTCTTGTCACAGAAGACAAGAAAGATTAGCTATCACAGAAATGCACATAAAAAATATAATGGGAGCTGGACATGGTGGTAAACACCTATCATCCAGAATTCTGGAAAGCTGAGACAGGAGGGTCATAAGTTTGAACCCAATCTTGGGGCTGGGGCTCAGATGAGTAGGTGCTTCCCTGGCAAGCGCAAGGGCCTGAGTTCAATTCTGGGTTCTGGAAAAAAAAACAGGTTTGAGCCCAATCTGGGCAATTTAGTACATTAATGAGACTGTCCCAGGGAAAAATCAAAAAGGATTGGAGATGTGACTCAGTGCTATGACCTTGGGTTCCACCCCTGATACTACAAACAACTATTTAAATTCACTAGGATGTCTGGGATTAAAAAAATAAGATAATAACAAGTGTTGATGGATAGGTAGAGAAACTCACACCTTGCAGTTGGGAATGATGTAATGTGGTGTAGATGTTATGGAAAAAAAGTCTCGCTGTTCCTCAGAACCTGAAAGACAATTGCCCTTGGACTCAGAAGTTCCACTCCTAGGTCCATTCTCAAGAAACATAAAAAGTCTTCACAAAAATGTATACATGAAGCTCAATGTGGTGGTATATGACTCTAATCTCAGTGTTTCTGGGTTGAGTTTTGCTAATCAAGTTTTTTTTAGACAAGATCTCAATTTGGATATTTCAGATATCCCTCTTTTTTTTTTTTTTTTTTTTTTGGTTTGTTTTTTAATGTATTTGGTATAGAGTCTCACTAAGCAGATCAGACTCGTAGTGATATGGCATGGTATGTGGTGTGGGAGATCAAACCCCAGACCTTATACTTGCCTAAGCAGGAGCTTAGTCCACTGAGCTATCTCACTGGCCCAAGATACTCCCCATTTGATGACCTACCTGTTGAATAGCTGTTTGAACCTATGACCAAAGCATATTGTTAAACTTACAACCCTCTGCTTAGACTTAATGATTTTTTTTTTTTTTTTTTGAGGCAGGGTCTTACTATATAGTGCAGGCTGGCTTTGAACTCACTTGCGTAGCCCAGGCTGGACTTAAACTCATGGCAATCTTCCTGCCTCAGCTTCCTGAGTGCTGGGATAACAGACATGTGCCACTGTGCCTGGCTATACATCTTGTTTATAAAGCCTCAGTGTCTCTTATTGTACAGTGCACGTTTTACATACAGTACTATAACTCTTGCTGATTGCACTGTTCAGCAAAGAACAATAGGGCTGCGGGAGATAGCTCAGTGGAATAAGTGCTTGCCTGGCAAGCACAGGGTCCTGAGTTCAATCCCCAGTACTGAAAAAAAAAAAAAAAGTAAAGAACTGTAGTTTAAGTTCTATATGACAGTACTGCATGTCAGAGTTACGCAAATGAAAGCAATGTCATTGAGTTGGAGTTTCTTTTGGCCATTTCTTTGTTCTGAATATTGTTTTTTTTTTTTTTTTTTTTTTTTTTTTTTTTTTTTTTTTTTTTTTTTTTTTTTTTTTTTTTTTTTTTTTTTTTTTTTTTTTTT
>PVKA01008101.1:37067-74610 GCA_004027165.1 Ctenomys sociabilis | reverse complement strand
TATGTCGGCTTCTAGTACTATGGTCATCCACTAGGAAAATAATTATTGAATTTTTGATATAATTCAGATATAAAAAATAAGATAAGTAAGCAGCTACACTCTTAATTCACTGATAAGAGATATCTGCTAAAATAATATCTGTAAATATAATATCATGTATGCACCTTGTACAATACCAAAACATTATGAAAACAGTTTGAAATGTATTAATTTATCGAATCTGTATTGTTAAGGTATCTTGAAACTGTCTGATTGACATTTGTAGTTCAATAAAAAAAAATTTTAAAAAAAGTAACCCATTAATCCTGGCTCAGATGATAACATTGCAGTTAGGATAAACAACAGCATATGTAGTTTCTTACCTGGTCCCACAAAACTTCTTCAAACTAAATAGACTATAGTCCCTTATGATCATTTGAAGAAATCTATTTGAATGACTAGCTAACCATTAAAAACCAAAGTGGCAGTTCCCACCTGTGGACATGTAAAGCTGTGTACCAGGTAGAAATGTCCATACTTTATGTATAAGAGAGGGAAAATCCCCACAGAAAATGTGTTCTTAGAAAGCTTAGGTGGGTAGAGGAAGAAACTAGTGTTACTGAAATCTCAGAGAAATGGTAGGGTGGAGTTAAAGGCTGGAAAGAGAACAGGTAAGTAGCTGTTGCTCTGTGCTGGCACTGTCATAGGGACCAGAAACACAGGGTCATATTTTATACATGAATATGTGTTCTGTGTGTGTATATGCCCATGCCATAAATGAGGAATACAGCCTCCCATTGCACTGTGGCATCATGAAGACTTTGACAGATCAGAACTCTGGTTCCTTGCTCAAAACATATACTGTCCCACTTTCCTCATCATTCTCTGAGGTTTCTGAGGTCTTACAAGAACTTGTCCTTGGCAGAGCAGAGAGTGCACTCCCCCAGTAGCTAATATTTAGATAGCTGTGAGCCTGAAATGGCCAAGCAAATATTCCAAGACCATGCCATTTGTAATATCTTTGAACACAAATATAGTTTAGGCCTTTTCTTGGCAAAGATGTTCACTGATATTTCCAAAACTAATCAGAGATTGGCAAGGAATGTTCCTCAGCTTTAAAAGAACACAACTGTATTTCTCAGCCATCAGCTGGCAATTAATAGACCTCTCACGTAGCACGTGTTTGGCAGGAGTCATGCAGAATGCAGCATGGTCTCTGTGCCCATGTGGAGATCATTCAGTCTGGCCTAACTAAGCCACTAAACCAGGAGACACTCAATCTGCCCAAGAAAAGCAGCAGCTAGGAGAGAACCTACATACTCACTGGATTCTTAAGCCCACCTGCTTAGACAGACACATTCTATTATAATCCTCAGTATCAGTATAGAACCATGTTGCTTAAGTTTGCTTGGTGATAAAATTTACATGGTGGGTCAGGGTTAACCTCATGATCTTGTGGCATGTGAAGTTGTACAGGACTGTAACAAGAAGGATCCCATATGTGAGGTTTAGTACTTGTACGTTTGTGTACTCTAAGTGAAATATGGTGAGACAACAGAGCTTCACTTTTTATAGCCTCAGCCAGTAAATATTCTGATTGAGTCTAGATAAACCCCCAAATCTGCACTTCACACACACCCCAGGTAATCATGCTGCAATTGGTCCACACACCACACTTAGAGAGATGCTGGATATCCAAAGGCACAAATACTGGAGTCAGACTTGATTTTGTAAACTGTCTTCACCACTGTGTTAAGACATTATCACTCAACCTTACTGGTAGATTGCTGAGGTGAACAAATATAATAACATCACTCCATAAAGATATGTTTTCAGCATTAAATGTATATAGAACACTACAATGATAATCCCAAAGTAAACACTCAACAAATGTCAAAAGGAAATAGGAAGATTGTTAAATCTGGGAGGTAGTCACACTGGTGTTTACTATATTTTTTATATAAATACACAATTTGTTTATTTTGTAATTCACCAAAAAAGATAAACAAATCAGTTTTACCAAACTTTCCATTTTTATATGACTATTAACATAATCTCTGTGATACTATCAGATTCTAAATATTTTTTCAAACAAAAACTGAGGTGTATTATGTGAAAAAGAATACTTCTCATCACACGTTTTTGAAAGAGTCGTGGTTTGTTAACATTCTCACATATTTATGTTATGGTGGAATAAGAAAATTGTATAATTAATGTAATTCTAAAAAGCTATATTAAAAGAGAGACATACTGAATATAGGAAAATACTGACCATTTCCTAAAAATGTACATACCATTTTTTGAGTAGAATTTAGTGTTATTTTGTTTTGCCTCTATTTTCTCATTCTCCCCTTCTTTCTTTCCAGTTGACAATTATTTCAATGACAATAATTACTTCATATGAAATGTTTACCATATTATTATGTAGAATTTTCCATGTTTTTCGAACTTTTCAAAATAAAATACGACAGGTAGGCAGTGTGGGAGAGTCAGTTGGCAAAGAAGGTTGGAAGCCTATAACGAGTTGCCCTGCTAGGTCTCCAAGTAAGAGGCTGGTGTTTCAGGGTCTAGGCTAAGTAGGCATTCGGTAAGTTGAATTCAGGACCAGGAGAATCTTCAAATCAATGTGCTCATCTCTAATCCACACATAAGAGGATTGACCACACCCTTTGCTTTTGTGATGAATCGTTTTATGACTAAGGTAAGAGAGGCATCAGTTTAGGGAGAAGTAGTGGGTTCCTGAAAGGGGTTACTGAATGGTGAGTGTGCCCTCTAGTGTTCACACTTCTTAAATTTCTTTCTGAAAATGTGGATCAAGGAAGGCTATTGCTTATATTGAAAACTGAAATTCTCTAAGTGGACTTTGAGGTGGTGAAAATATTAATGTATTTTGCAATTAATATACAGATGAAAGAAAAAACTGACCTCTTATCTAATAATGGCGAGGCTAAACACAACATTCAAACACCTTTGTCCAGTTGGGCCCAAATCAAACACAGTTAAAGAGGGCTTTTAGTACAAAAGCAGCTTCTATACCCAGCCAGGGAAGGCTTGAAGATGGTTAAGAGAAAGTGCTGCTCAGGGAGTGAGGAGCAAGAGGCATTGCACAAGCTTTGCACTTTTCCTTGAGGAAGCCTTAGGTTTTATTTCATAATATTTCAGTTTGGAAAGAGTTGGACAAGAATGCTGGGGAAATAAATAGTCATTCCTCTTCTAATGAACTGTGACAAAGAATTCCTCATGTAAGGACAGGGGACATAACAATAACTACTCATTTCAAGAGGTTGAGTCAGAATGTTCCTAAAGTACCTGCCTTATCCCTGTGAAACAATTTGTGCCCCCAAGAATCTGCCTTATCTGGGAAACCTGGGAAAGGGGTGCTAAGGCCTCAAATTACCAAAGGAAGTCATTTCTCTGTCTGCCTCTCATGGGACACCTCTCTTTCTCTCTCATCACTCATTCTCTCCAAGACGGCTTTTTGGGTTGTGTTACAGAAACACTAATTCATCTGCCAAGCTGACGCTTTCCCCAAATCTTCCATTTGAGCCACCACCTAAAAGCCAAATATCTGCCCACACCTGTAAAGAACACGTGTATTCATTCTGTTCTGGATCAAATATATTGTGCAGTAAGAGGTTTAATTTTCTTTCCACAGGTTCTTTTGAGGAGTGACGCTGAAGCATTCTGTGGAGGTTCCATCATTAATGAAAAATGGGTCATAACTGCTGCGCACTGTATTCACCCTGGTGTTAAAATTGAGGTAGTGGCAGGTAATTAAACCAAAAGGATAATAATTGGCACCATTGCTAGAAGTTCTGCATAATTAATACATTGTGTATTATTAAAGTCCACTAGAATAGTTGCTGATTAAGTTAGTCTAGTGGTTAAGGGACCATCATTTTAAAATCTAACTTCCTCCATCCTCCAAGCCTCATGATCTTTTATGAATTTCTAAAGCATTTATCTCAGTGGACTACAGATATTTATTCATGTATTAATTTCTCTACCAACCACATAAGACTCATATGTTTGAGACTAGATTGCCAGTTGTCAGTGACCCCAACTAGACACAAGGATTATCTGTTTATGTGAAAAACCATGACTGAAATGTATTTATTTCCAACAGGTGAATATAACATTGAAAAGAAGGAAGATACAGAGCAAAGGCGAAATGTCATTCAAATTATTCCTCACCATAGTTACAATGCAAGTTTTAATAAATATAGCCACGACATCGCCCTTCTTGAGCTGGATAAACCCTTAACATTGAATAGCTATGTAACACCTATTTGCATTGCCAACAGGGAATATACAAACATCTTCCTCAAGTTGGGATCTGGTTATGTGAGTGGTTGGGGAAGAGTATTCAATAGAGGCAGATCAGCTTCAGTTCTTCAGTACCTTAGAGTTCCACTTGTTGACCGAGCCACATGCCTTCGGTCCACAAAATTCTCCATCTATAATAACATGTTCTGTGCTGGCTACCATGATGGAGGTAAAGATTCATGTCAAGGAGACAGTGGGGGGCCCCATGTTACTGAAGTGGAAGGGACAAGTTTTCTAACTGGAATTATTAGTTGGGGTGAAGAGTGTGCAATGAAAGGGAAATATGGAATATATACCAAGGTATCTCGGTATGTCAACTGGATTAGGGACAAAACAAAGCTTACTTAAATGAAAATGTATTTCTATTGTGGATTCGCTGGTACTGAGAATTAATTAGGTCCTTTACAAATTAATCACTATTCCATATCTTGTTAGGTTAGAATATACATATTGAATAAATATTGTTTTTTTTTTTCTTACAAGGGAAAATTCCACCTAGAATTTATATGTTACTAAAGTTAATGGATTAGAGAATGCAATCACTAGGAGAATATAATGTTCTAAAAGAAATCATGATCAGTTCTACGGGCTCCACCCTTGACAAAATTGTGGAGTTAAGTTCTCCACCCTGCCCATCAGGTAGTATCACCTCTCCATCACAGTAACTCACCTGATTCTGCCTCCTTAGCATCATTCCCTGTTCAAATTGTTGTCTCTCTCACCAAAACTTCAGCATTCATTAAGTATGCATTCAAGACCTTTGGCCCAGCATGACACAAGGCCAGCACAATACTATGCTCATAATGGAAGTACACAGGAGCGCTTGATGGGCTGAAGCTCTGCAGTTTTCCCTAGTCCTTTAAGTTTTCCAATAATAATCCCCAAGTCAGTTCCCTTTCTCTCTCCTTCTCTGCCTTTCTTGGTCCACAGTCATTAAAGGAAGGAAAGGAAATTCTCCTATTTCACATCTGTATACAGGTGTACATGTCCTTCAAACTCAGGCTGGATTTCACTTCAGTCTCAGATTTACATTTTAAAACATACAGGTTGAACTAAGGTGCTTGAACAACATAAGAAGGGACAAGTCCCTTTCAGAGTTTATATATATATATATATATATATATATATATATATATATATATATATATATTTCGATTAGTCAGTAGTTCCCAAAGAGCTTATATCTGTTATTATGATGGCTGGACAAGGATGATTCCATGAAGGTGAAACTGACAAAGCTACATCAACCACTGTATATTGCTCCCTGTCTAAATAAACAATACTAGCAGAAAGAACAGTTCTCCATGGGGAGCTAGAGAAGTCTTCAAGGAAAAAATGTGACAGTACATCTCTAGTGTGGTGTGGGCTAAGCAAGAAGCTACCAGGAACAGAGACCAGGAGCATAGATTCATTTTGACTGGCATACCCCTACTGAGGAGAATGGTGCAATCAGTTAATGACCTTCCCTGTGCTGATTTCATACTCACCAAGGAACTTTTTGATTATGATTAATCTTATGTGGAATTGTCTAGAACACTGATGACCAACCGAAGTGTCTTTCCATTTGTGCAGTTAAAAAAGCTGGTGTTCCAGGTTGTACCTGGGCTTTCTGTGAATTTCATTGATGTCAATCAGTCCTTTTGTATTTTATGATTCTTAGGTCTACTGACAAAATCATGTTTTGAATTATTTTGTCCACACCACACCTCTAGGTAGACCTTACTCATTGATTAAAGGTTTTCTTTTACTTAACACTTCTCTACTTTAGTCTTGCAAACCTAAGCATCAATAAACACATTTTAAAATTTCTTCAAGTTTCTCTTGTTAAATAATTCTCAAAGTGTTCTATACACTACATTCAGAAAAACCTCAGGATGTGTCCAGGCACAATACAAATCAGAGATTTGGAGATCTTTTATACCTTAGCTTTCACACGAGGCAGATATATTGTGTGTCAAGGGAATGGTGTGGGTCCATCTTGGACAGAACTGGGTCTAAGTATCTGTGAGTATCAGTGAGTCATTGGCAGTCAAGTCATTCATTTCCTGTTTGGGGGTTTGATTTCTCCACCTATGAGATGAAAGACTTTGTTGGCCTGTTTTCCAAAGCCCACCGCGACCTTTAGAACCTATAAGTTCAAATTGTTTTTATTGCTTTATTCAACAACTATTCAAGAAATGGTTACCGTGTACTCCACACCAATGATAGTGAATAAATTTAAGCTAACTTGGGCACACAGTATTTATGGGGTTAAACAAAAGAATGTACTCCAATTGCTTTGCCAGAGCCTACTATACTACTATGACAGGGTTGCTCCAAATGTTAGGTGAATTTGAATCCATGTTTGTAACAATGTCCCCAGATGTTTTGTCATTTTATTTATTTGTTTGTTTATTTATTTATTTATTTATTTATTTATTTATTTATTTATTTATTTTTGCTGTCCTGGGGATCAAACTCGAGACCTTGCACTTGCCGGGCAGGTGCTTATGCTGCTGAGCTTCTTCTCCAGCCCTATTTTGTTTCTTGAGATAGGCTCTTACTAAATCACTAACTTGCCCAGGCCAGACTCAACCTTGTGAACCTCCTGCCTCAGTCACTCAGAGTGTTGGTATTCCAGGCCTGTGCCACGATATCCACCAGGTACTCTGTAGTATCATGGATGATTCCCTTTACTTCAATAAAAAATAATGCCTGAGATTTAGGATTCAAGAAAAAAAATGAATTCAATTCATCAATTCTGCAATTTCTGGCTTAAAGGGAGACACTATAATTATCAAACTTATGTTTAAAGAGGATGTCTTTCATGAGTAAAACATTTTATTGCAACTTTGAATGGTAAAGGTCTATAGCCCCAGTGCTGTCCAACTGAAAAAAAAGCCATTCTGGCCTTGTCCCAGAGACCACTCCTTACAAAGGCGTTGGTAGGAAATGACCTCAGAGCTCTTGTGATTGGCCTTCCTAATGGCAGAACATGAGATACTGGGCCCACTAATCTCTAAGCCACAGTTAACCTTCTCCATGAGTGTGGATAACTGAATTTATCATAATCCTCCTATGCCATGTTCTTATCACTAAATGTGTGGGGTCTTTGAGCCCACCTAGGAACCAGAAGCCTCAGAGCTACAGGGCCTGGATGACTTCTTCAGAGGGCATTTGCATTCACTATATAAGAATCATTAGTGCTTTGAAAATCACTGTAGCTAGTTAACTTAAATGGCCTGAAACATGCTGCTGTAATATTACAAGTGACAGATTAAAACAGAACTCTTGCTGAGTAAAGAAAAGTGTGTTAATGGACTGTAGTCATTTTACCTTGCTGTTTAAGTATGATTGCTTTCAGTTCTTTTGAATGTTAGCTGCTTTATGGTGACAGAAACAAAGTATAATCTAATTTTTCTCAGCTAAGGGGAAAAATAGGTATTCTCCCCTATTCTCCTGAATCATGGCATGTTAGCTTAGAAAATTGCTTAATTATAAATTCTCCTGAATGTTTACAGTCCAGTCAAAGAATGTGAAAGATTAAAAAATCCACTAATATCCAATTCACTGTAGCCCTACAGATATGGAAATTGAAGCCAGGTAGAATGATGCCAGAATCAGGAACAGATCTCCTAATCATTATGAAAGTACAGTGTTTTAGGGAAGCTGAGGCTTCCTGCATTGATAATAAGCCAGAAAATCTAAGACTGGATTTGGCCAGGAATTGCTACTAATGATCCTCTGATAAGCAAGTGACAAAATCAAGAAGACCAACGGGTAGCCTGGAAGGCAGAGTGATGATCAAATAAGCTAGATTTTATAGCCCTGACTCATGGCAGATACTTAGTAAGGGCTTGGTATTTATTCCTCGCATGAGCACTGGGCCACCAAGATGTGACATTTGATTTCCAGAGCATGTTCAGTTATGTCATTTTCACCCAAACATTCCAGCAAGTTTTTAAATTTTATTCTTTGAAACCTGCTAGGGAAGGAATTGCCAAATTGCAGGCTACTCCAAAACTGTTGATGGAGGTTTGAAGGAAAGCTCCAAATGCTCATGGAAGCTAGGAGCATAACAACGTGCTCTAGTGTGCACAACTAACAAACAGACCCAAGCTGTTGACAGGCCTGAGAGAATCATTCAGGAACTAGGGCTCTTTTTGAATGTAAAGCTTATGCCATGTATAAATCTCAGGGTTAGAGCCCAGAACATCTTTGTTCTACAAATTATGGAGGCTGTTGATTGAGTCACAGTATGCAAAGGACTGTGGAAACCCACTTTTGTCATCAGATCTAGGACCACATATCACACTGTTCCTTTTCTGTTATAGTAATTTCAAGACAGATCTTTTTCATTCTATCCTTGTGGCTATAGACTGCACTGAAATTTTTTGAGCTAATCTCAACTTTTGATGAGGGTAATGGTATCAAAATAGAATCATATCCAGAACTCTTTCATATATACCCCAAGATATATGTGCAAAGGCTTTTGCAACAGAGAAAAGCCATTTTCTCTCCACCCTCATGGTGTATGATGGGGCTATTTTGCACTCATGAATGGGTCATTTCACTTGAGAATAAGAGATACCCTTCTTTGGTGTAAAAGAATGTTAAAAATAGCAACAGGGATATTCCTGATGCCACGATTTTCCATTTAAAATGTCGCTGCACTGCAATTTCAAATACGAGATCCTGATACCAGCATAGTAAATCTCTCTGATACAGTCAACTCTTAAATTTTAGAGTGGTTGTTCTGTAGAACTCTAAATTGATAACTGTAACATGTCTCTGCATGCTGAACTTATAAAAATAAAGGATGCCTTTATTTTTATAAAGGCCTATTTTTATAAAAGCCTCCTAAATTTACATATTTCATTCTTTACTCAAGATCTCTACACAAGTCTATTTTCTCTTAGTTTATGGTATGAAAGTAAAAATGTATTTTTGTGAGATTAAATTCTAATTTCTACAGCCATAAGCCAGCTTCCCAAACTGGCCCAAAAGAGGAAAAGCCATATTGGTGTTAGTCAGAGAAAATCACTTAAAAACACAGGTAATTGGAGGGAAGAACAGGACATATAACCTGATGCTAAAACCAACCTGTAAGAGACTTGTATATATAACAAAACACTGGCATAGGATTTTTTTAAAAAGTCAAAGCAGTTCACAGGGCTGCCTGTGGGCACTTGACTTATGTGTAGAGCATGAGCCGCTATTCTATGAAGTTGCAGGATAAATTTGGGAACAAGGCCTCACACCTCTTTTGCCTCCCTCCAAACAAGATACGTTGTAGCCTGGCAGCAGAGAGATGCAGGATCTAAACAGCCTTATGCCTCTGCAGGGTAACAAGTGGTCAGTCAGCATTCCTCCGACACAGCTATGCCTGAAAGACACACCATCAGGAGTAGAACAGAGGAGGTTGTGCAAGAGCCAAGAGCGGTTGATTGTGATTCTGCTGCGAGTCAAATATTGTAGCTGTGTGAATTCAGAAAATAATCAATATAGTCCAGTAGTCCATAATAATAATAGGTTATCTGTAGGACTGGCAATGTCAGAAGTTGTTGACTTGAGCCTTTTACAGATTAGCATATTAATATGGCCAAATATATATAAATATATATATTATATATTATATACTGCTTAATATATGTATGTACAAAATAGCACAGATATATAGCTACTTTCTCTTAGTTCAATGAGAAGAAAGATTTGTTCTAATAGTATTTGTGGACAGGATATTATGTCCGCATCTCTTACTATGAATAATTACCATGACGACAACAATATATAATGTATTAATTATTGTAACTGTCCTACTAACCAGTTTTGAAACTGTCTGCTACTTCTTTCTCAATAAAATTAATATTAAAAAAGAAGGTCTAATTGCACAAGAAACAGGAAGAAGCCTCAGGCTGTCTCTGAGTCTCACAGCAACTGGGCGCACAATACAGAGAAGAACAGTGTAAGGGATGCTGAAGGACTCTGACCATAGCCCCCACTAATCCTACTGTAGACTTGAAAGGCTTTCCAATAACTGATTTGGGCTCTGACTTCAAAATTACCATAGAACTGAAGGTACCAGAGGAGATGTACTGGCTTTGTCATTATTGTTGTTTGTTTTGATTGTTCTGCATTTTTGTTGTTGTTAAACTTCTTTCTCTCTTTCCTCAACTATCTTTCTTGATTTTTTTCTATTTTCATGTAAGTGAATATTGTCTCTAGTCTTTCTAGTTCACTTCAATATTTCTTTGCATTTCCTTCATTTTTCTCTCCTATCTTTGTCAATTTCTCAAAGCTTGGGTGATCATCCTTTGTCTTTCAGCCTTGCTTCTACTGTAATTACCTTCATATATATTTCTCTTTTCCACATTGCTCTTAAATTCTGCCCTCACCCACAGGATACAATCACTGTACTAAGGGAAAACTCGGAGCATATAACATCCTAGTTTATGTTGGATTTTAATACATAACTGTAGATAATCAGTTATGGTACTTAAACCCATGGTTAAAGGTACCAAGTTAATAGTTACCACAGTGTGTCAGTTTCAAGGTTATGCTTGCTTGGTGCTATTAATTGTACTAATATAGCTATGGTATTGTGCCTGCTGTAACAATTTTCCCTCCTGGTATATAACAACACTATGGTTGTTTGGGGTCATAATCATTGTCATAGTCTAGCACTAAGTAGATAGAAGTGCTCACTCCTAATAAATTGGGAAGGTAATATCTTAGGACAGACACATAGGCCAAGAGCCAGCTACATCTAGAGGACATCTCTGATTAACAGATATTTCCTGGGGATGTCTTGATACAAGTTATAAAGCTACATACCATAAACAATTTAAAAGCATCAGCAAGAAAATACATTAAAATTTAAAAAGATAGAAAATGGCGAGACAAAGAAACAAAATGTAACCCTAAACCTCCAGTCCCTTTTGGGAAAGTCCAGGAGAGAATGAAATAGCAGAAATCAGAAACCACCCACTTGGATTTTTCGAAATGATGGCGGCAAAATACAAAGTAGATGAATGAGGCTATAGAGAAAATCAGAGAAGAAACAGTATCTCAGCTTAGAAAACAGAGATGACAAACAAAATGCAGGGTTTTCTCGGGTAATATAGAGTAGACACAGATAAAAAAGTAGAGGGGTTTAGGAAAATGATGGAACTGTTGGTATCCAACATAAGAAAGGATTGGAATCCATGAGACAGATTGGAATATCCAGAGATTACAATTTCCATTATGAATCTATTCGTAACATCCTAGTTTATGTTGGATTTTAATCCATAACTGCAGATAATATACCCATGGTTAAAGGTACCAAGTTAATAGTTACCACAGTGTGTCAGTTTCAAGGTTCATTATATTGAATGAACAAAGATGAGAACAGAATATAAGATGTAGAAGACAAGATGGTAGGTAGTGATCAGAAAAGAAACACTTCTTAAAACTAGCAAAGTTAAGCAGAAAAATAATCCAACAACTGCAAGAAATGCAAAGAAGAACAATGTAAGATTGATCACAGTTGATGAAAAAGCAAGGCTGAGCACAAACTACATTTTTAAAAACCTGTTCACAGAACTAATGGAAGAAAATTCCCTAAGGGTGGAAAATGAATTTGCCATACAGATAATTATATAAAGAACTGAAAACAATCATCTCCCCACAAATTTAAAAACCCAATCCAAAAATTAACATTTGAGATGAATACACACATCTCAGATGAAGAACCACAGATGAATAAATATATAAAATAATGTTCAGTATCACTTGTCATTCCAAAACTGCAAATGAAAACAATAATGAGATTCTACCTAATCCCAGAAAAAAATAAGTATTATCCATAAATCAACCAATAGCAAATGCTGGTGGCATTGTGGGAAAAAAGCAACCCTTCTCCACTGTTGGTGGGAGTATATGTTCGTCCAACCACTATGGAAATCAGTGTGGAGATTGCTCAAAAAAATAGTTCTAACTAACATACCTATCTCCCTTCTACATATCTTTCCATAAGGATTAAAAGCATCATACCCCAACAATATATGTGTACCCATATTTATAGCAGTACAATTTGTAATAGCTAAATCATAGAAACTGCCCAAATACCCAATAATGAATGAATGAATACAAATGTGGGATTTATGCAATGGAAAACTGCTCTACAACAAGCAAGGATAAACCCAAGACATTGTTAGGCAAATGGATGCACCTTGAGACCACGCACTTAAGTAAAATATATCAAATACCCATGTTAAATATAACATTGTTTTCTAATGTGAGAAACTGAAAGTGTAAAAACAAACCAAAATGTACAATTGATATTTCAAAATAAGCAAAAAATGTTAAAAAATAAGGTAAACATATGGAGAAGGGTAAAGGAAAAAGAAAAAAAAAAAAAAAAACCAAGAAGGATAAAATGGAGCCAAATCTGTTGTAAGTGAGGAGGGGGAGAAAGGTTGAACAAAGGAAAAAGTAGGAAAAAATAAGATCAAGATATACCACATACAAGGTGCTATACATGGCTCGAGTATAAATCCTGAGGGGATTTGACTGACCTTATCAGATACCAAAAGTTACATTTTTAGTTATATAGGTCTTAATTTAACTTGGTCTTAACTATCCAGCAGAAAAGTATAACCACAAGTTATAAAAAGTGTAGCTGTATTAATATGCTGAGCTGTAAAAGACTCAAGTCAACAATTTCACATAGTTACCAGTTCTGCTGATAACGTACTACTATTATGGACTATTGGAATATATTGGGGTTTTTTTTTAATTATTTTTTAGGGAAGGGTCTATAGAGTGTTCAGCGTCTCACTACTATCTCAGACTCATACAGGCTCATGCCACCACACCCAGTCTGAGTTGCCTTCTCAGTGCTGCCCTTGGGTGGGGCCAGCATAGCAGGCCCAGGGATCCAACCTCCAGTTCCTGTGCCTGCTGGCAGACACTTTATTCCACTGAGCTATTTGGCCTGCCAATTTTGCTGAATTCAAATACCTACAATCTTTGGACTAGAATCAAGTATGAAAAGG
Organism: Ctenomys sociabilis; assembly: GCA_004027165.1. Taxonomy (NCBI): domain Eukaryota; kingdom Metazoa; phylum Chordata; class Mammalia; order Rodentia; family Ctenomyidae; genus Ctenomys; species Ctenomys sociabilis. The sequence goes on along the minus strand of PVKA01008101.1, from coordinate 61,288 downwards.
TCCTATAAAGACTTCTCCAAATATAGCTTTTGTAACAGCAATGGAACTCCCATGTCTGACAAAACAAAACAAAAAAGGATATGTTGGGAGCTACTGAAGGTAGGAAATTGATCAAATATGTATAGGTTGGACTAGGCCTCAATGCCTAAAGCAAACAAACTTCCTCAGTCTTGAGATAAACTTCCTGCCTGGTTAAAGTCAGCTATTAGTTGCTAGACAACCTTGTGTCATGTGTTACTAACATTACAAAAGTATAAATAAATCACCATTTTGTTGTGAAAAAAATATATGTATATACAATATAGTTAGGATAGATATACAGCTACTTGCTCTTAGTTCATTGAGAAGAAAGGTTTGTACTAATATTGTTTAGACAAAATATCATGTCTGCATCCTGTCCTCTGAATAACTGCTACAAAAACAACAATAGGCAACATATTAATTATTGTAACTGCCTTACTATATATATATATATATATATATATATATATATATATATATATATATATATGGTTTATAGGTCTCGTTGAGCTTAGTCTCTAAGTGAGCCCCAAGCCACTGAAACTTTTCATATTTATTTATTTATTTTTTATTTGTGGTACCAGGAATTGAACTCAAGACCCTGCACTTGCCAGGCAAGCGCTTATTCTACTGAGCTATCTCCCTGGCCCACTGCCTTACAATTTTGAAACAATTTAATTGATATTTTTATCTTTTGAAACAATTTAATTGCTATTTTATCTTTTTTCTCATTAAAATGAATAAAAAATGATATACAATGTACAGGCACAAAGTTCCTATAATGATTGTGATCATCATTTCTACCTAAATTGTAGCAATAAGCTTAATTTCTAAAAGTTATGTAAAAATAAGAATGCAACATCTTTGAGAAATTTGATGCATGCTCCTTAGATGAATGACGTAATGCATGAATGAAACAAAAGGAAAAAGATCTCACTATCATTACTGTGTAAAACTCCCAATGATCTAAGGTACACAAAAGGTATTTATCTTGGACACATAAGGGATTGTGCTGTAAAGAGGGAAACATATGATAAGACAGATTTCTTATATTACCTTTGTGCCTAGGATACAAGAATATATTATACTATCACTATCTCCACCGACACTCAGGTAAAGGTGAAGGTACAGTGGGCAGACCTCCCATAAGCATTGCTGCCACCACTGAGACTCAGATGAAACGCTATGGAAAACGCAGACAAAAGCCTGCTTCCTCACAGATGCCATAACTGAGGTGAACCTCATGGGAAGGCCCAGAAATGACAGAAAATTTCAGTGACATAGAAGGGCCCCATTTAGGGCAAGCAGAACTAGTAATGTGAAAAATCCAAAGCAACAATAACAATACAAGGCAACATTTGGCTTGAGATAAACCCTTGCCTACATTCTCATTCTTTCACTTCTGCTCTCTTCTAGTCTTTCAAAGTGTGCAAAACCACCCTACCCTTCAGCCTTGCTTCTATTTTCTTTCCAGGTATCTTTGTTTTGTCCACTAACCTTCTAAATCTCCCACCCCAGGATAAAAATCACTCTCTCAAGGGGAAAGACTGAATAGAGGCTCCCAATTTATCATTGGTTCTGTTATGTAATTACAGATTTCTCTACCATCATTTAAGGTACAAAATCAATACTTTTCACAGTTTGTCAGTCTCTAAACTGTGCTTGATACTATTTTCATTGCTAATTATACTACTTTAGCTAAGATGTCATACCTGTTGTAAACATTTGTTTTCCTTTCTGTAATAATATTGGGAAGCTCTGGAATTAATAACTTCACCATGTTCCCAATGCCAATGAACTGGAGACCAAACCAAACAGTTGCCAATATTTTACTCTTAATTAACTTAGAAGGTACAGTCTTGAAAAACACACAAGCCAAGAATCTTCTACACTACGACCTCCCTGGGGAACCGACTTTTCCTAGAGAGACCTTGATACTAGTAAGATAGATATCTAGTACAAACACTTACAAGACACAACACAGAAAATAAAATTTAAAAATCTTTAAAATGTAAAATAACAAAATACAGAAGTATGATATATTGTCAGACCTCAATCACCCAGAACAAATCTAGGACACAATACATTAGAGGAAAATGGAAGACAGATACCAGAAAGTGTGAAGTAATGTCAACTGAAGTAAAAAAACAAATGCATAAGGCTACAAGAGGACATCAGATCAGATGTCCTCTGTAGCACAAAGACTTAGGTCAACTAGACAAAATATCAGCAAAGAAATAACATCTTTTCAGCTTCACATGTGATAAGCTCTAAAATAGACCATATAATAACTTGTAGAACATCTTAAAGTAAATGCAAAGTAATTGAAATTATCCCATGCATATCAACTGATGATAGTGCAATGAAATTGGGAATTAATGGTAAAAGAAATAACCAAAGTTCCATATACGCATGGAATTTAAGTAACACAATCACAGAAAATACATTTATCACAGATACAATTAAAGAAGAAATTAAACAATATGAACAAACAAAAATGTAGATACAACTTACTGGAAACAGTGGAACACAATGAAAGCAATCCTCAAGGGGAAATTTATAGTGAATTTTCACATCAGGAAATCAAAAGTATAAAGAACATAATGCTGCATATCAATCTTGTAGGAAAAGAAAAACAATTCAATTCCAAAGCCCATAGAAGGCAAGAAATTACGAAGATCAGAGCAGAAATTAATTTAATGGGGATGAAGAAAACAGTACAAAGAAGTAATGAATCAAAGAGTTGGTTCATTGAAAGACTAAATAAAATTTATAATCCCATAGCCAACCTTATGCAAAAAGCAAAGAGGGGCCAATGAGATAGTTTGGTGGTCAAAAATACTTGCTTAGGAAGGCTTAGTCAAGCACAGGGACCATGGTTTGATCCCTGGCATGCCACACCAGGCAAGCACCAAAGGCAGGCTGAGGCAGACACAAAAATAAATGAATAAATATAAATAAATAAATAAGAAAGAAAAAATTCAAATTCATGCAATGATGAATGTGAAAGACAAAATCACTAAAACTCCTATGGAAATTCACGGAGCATCAATACCTACTATGAAAATCTTCACTCTGATGTGATGGAAAATACGGGAGAAACAGACAGATTTTTAGAAACATGAATTACCAAAGATGAATCAAGAAGATATGAAAATTCTAAATAATCAAATATCAGTAATAAAATTTAAAATGCAATTAAAATTTATCAACAAAGAAAAGCCAAGTCCTGATGAATTCATACCTGAATTCTACAAGAAATTTAGAGACTTAATGTCAATAATAAATAAAATCTTTAAGAAAATTGAAAGAGAAGCAGTTCTCCCTAATTTACTACTTTGAAGTAAGTACTAACCCAACAACAAAACCAGAGAAAGACTCAATCAAAAAGGGAACTATAAGCCAATCTTCCCAATGAACATAGATGCAAAATTCTTAACAAAAGTCTTGAAAACAGAATGTAACAAATCACCAAGAAGATTAGACACCATGACCAAGTGGGATTCATCTGAGGAATGCAGGGATGGTTCAATGTATGCAAATCAATAAACTTAATACACAATATCAACAGAGCTAAAGACAAAAATCACATAATCATCTTAATATATGCAGAAAAACTTTTGCTAAAGTCCGACACTCATTCATAACAAAAACCCTACAGAAAATCAAAAGAGATGGTCTTTACCTAAATTTCACAAAATCCTTTGACAAAGCAATAGCCAACATCATACTGAATGGACAAAAATTGAAGGTTTTCACTCTAAAATCAAGAACAAGACAAGGATTTCAATAGCACCATTCTTATTCAATACCATTCTGGAGACATTAGCCAGAGCAACTAAAAAAAGAAAAAGAAAAGAACTAAGGATAGGAAAGAAAGAACTCAAATTATCATTATTTGCAGATGAACTCAGAGCCTACATGAAAGACTCCAAACATTCCACCAGAATATTTCTACAAATAATAAGCAAATTTAATAATGTAGCTGGATACAAATTCATCACTCAAAAATCAATAACATTCCTATAGACAAACAATAAAATCCCTGAGAGACAAATTTGAAAAGCCACACTCTTCACAATAGCATCCAGAAAATGAAATATTTCTGAATGAATCTAACAAAAGAAGAAATAAATCTGTACATTAAAAACTATAGAACATTTAAAAAGGATATTGAATAGGATAACAGACAATGGAAAAGTACCCTTGCTCATTCCAAAATAGTGAAAATTGGCACACTCCAGACACTGTTACCTAGATTTAATACAGTTCCAGTCACAATAACATTAGCACACCTCACAGATATAAAGAAAATATTGCTGAAATTCATTTGGAAGCAGAAGCTAAAGCTAAAGTAGCAAATAAAATCCTTGGCAACTAAGACAAGGCTACAGCCATCACAATCCCAGACTTGAAATTATACTACAAAGCTACTGTGACCAAATCAGTGTGGCAATGGCAATAAAATAGACCTGAGGATCTAGGAAATAGATTAGAAGATGCAGACACAACTAAAAACACCAGCCAGCTTATAATTGAAAAAGGTATCAAACCTGATAACTGGAGAAGCATAACTTCTTTAATAAACAGTGCTAGAAAAAGTGGCTTTCCACATGCCAAACACTAAAACTAGAGCTGTGTCTATTATCATGAAGTAAACCAAAGTCAAAATGGATCAATGATGTAAATAATAAAAGAGAATCATTAAGCCTACTTTTAAGTAAGAGAAAGTATGTAGAAATCTTGAAGCCATAAGATTGGGCAAACATTTCATAAACAAAAACTAATTTGCAAGAGAAATACTTCAAAAAATCAGCAATTGGTGTCTAATCTTACTAAAAAGTTTTTACATATCAAAAGAAATCACCAAGAGATTGAAAAGACAATCTGTAGCATGGGAAAAATTGTAGGCAACTATCCCTAAGACAATTCTATCTAGGACATAGAAACAATTGAAAAATATCAGCGCCTCAAATTCAAAGACCCAGTCCAAAAATGGGCATCTGAGTTAAATGCACACTTCTCAGATGAAGAAATACAAACAACAAATAAACATAAAAAACTTCAACATCATTGCTTATTTGAAAAATGTAAATTAAAAGAGCACTAAAATTCCATCCACCCCAGAAAGAATGGCTAGCATAAAGAAATTAACCAATAACAATTTCTGGATTGATGATGGGGTAAAACCCTTATCTACAATTAGTTGGTGTGTAGAATGGTATAGTCACTGTGGATATCAGTTTAAAGTTTCCACAAAAAAGTTATGATTACAGGTCCTTTTCTACCCTGATATTTCCCTTCTAGGTATTTTCCGAGAAGAATTAAAAACATCAAACGACAGCAATATATGTTCACCCGTGTCAACAGCAACACAATTTGTCATAACTAAATCTTGGAAGGAGCTGAAAAGCCTATCACGTTAAGAATAGATAAAAAATGTGGTATTTTGTATGCAATGGAATAACACTCGGGTGTAATAAAGGGCAAACTTGAGGTTTCCACAGATAAATGGATGCAACTATAGATAATAGTTATAAATGAAATAAATCAGACTAGCATGTGTAAAAATCGTATTTTCTCTAGTGTAAGAAAGTGAAAGAATAAATATGATCTAAAATGTACAATAGATACTGTGAAAGGGAAAGGAACTCCTGAAAAGGAAAGAACAACTGCAATAGGGAAAAGGAGAAAAGAAGGAAGAGAAAAAAAGAAAATTATATACGTACACACACAAGATAGCTTAGACTATACTAAGTTTTATTTGTTCACTAAAAAATGGAATGTGCTTATACCATTTGATTAATGTTGTATATTTATATATTGTAATCTGAGCAACTATTTGAAGATAATATGCAACATATTAACCATTTGTTAATTTTCTGCTATCTTGTTTTGAATTTTTTTTTTTACTTTTTAAAAAATACAGAATGGAAAATAACATTAGAAATGATATAAAATTCATTAAGGCAAAACGAGTTTGACAATGGCTATTGTATGTTGTATAATGTTATCTTCTAATTAGTTGTTTAGGTAGCCAGGTATAAACCTGAAAATTTGACATTTTAAAATATTATAAGAAATTAAAAAGAGAAAAAAAAAAATAAAAAAGACAATTAAGCATTAACTGCTCCTTTCAACAGACCAGCAGAAATCAGTTCAATTGCCCAAACTATCCTGAATGTATACATAAATACAACTTTTTCTCCTTTCTTTTGTCCTTTTCCTCTTCGCAGTTTTTCCTTCCAATTAAGCAAATACTTTCCCTTTCACTGTATCTATTGCACCTTTCAGATTCTGTTTACTCTTTCAGATTCTCATGCTAGCAAGACAATGTAGTGTTTGCACATGGGGATTTAACTTATTTCACTTATCAATACAGTCTCTAGTTGTATCCATTTTAGTATAAAAGCCTTGAGCTTACCTTTTTATAGCTTAATAATATTCAGTTGCATAAAAAAACCATATCTCTTGTTATCCATTCCTCAACTGATGGGAATTGGGGCTGTTTCCTAGATTTAACTATGACAAATTACACTGCGGTAAAAAATGGGTGAACAGATATCACTATGGTGTAATGTTTTCAGTTCCTTTGGAAAAATTCCTAGGAGGGGAATAACTTGCTTGAATGAAACCACCAATCTTAGCTTTCTGAAGCATCTCCAAACTGATTTCCATAATGGTTGTACCAGCCTGTACTCCAACCAAAAGTGAAGAAGGATTACTTTTTGCCCACAGACTCTTCAGCATTTATTATTGGTTGCCATCCTGATGAGAGCCATTCTGTCTCACATAACATGGAATCTCAGTTTTGCTTTGATTTACATCTCTTGAATTACCAATGATGCTGAACATCTCTCATGTATATTTATTTGCCATTTATTTTCATTATTAGTGAAGTATACATTGATCTCAGATGTCCATTTTTGCATTGGGTTTTTGAATTTTGGAGGCCTGTTTTTTATAGAAGTCCATTGTCTCAGGGAGAGTCAGCTATAATTTTTCCCCAATTTGTAGGTTTTCTTTTTATTCTGTTGGTGATTTCTTTTGATGTGCATAAACTTTTCGAAAAGATCAGGTCCCAATTGTTGATGCTTTGAAGTATTTACTGTGTTGATGCTTTGAAGTATTTCGTTTGTGTTCATCAACTCTACCTATCCCAGTGCCTTTAACATTTCTGCCTACTTTCCCCTCCAGAAGATTTAGTGGTTCAGTTACAATATATAAATCTTTAATCAATTTTGACTGTAGTTTTCTGAATGTTGATAGGCCTGAGTCTAATTTTAACCTTGAGTTTGTGGAAAGCCAATTTTTTCAGCACTATTAATTAGAGAAACTATCTTCTTTCCAATGAACGTGTTTGGCCCCTTTGTCAAAGATAAGGTGGCTGACTACAAACTGTAGTACAGGGTTTCAGAGTAAATCCTCAGGGGATTTGACTGACCTTGTCAGATACAGAAGTTACATTTCTTGTTATATAAATTTTGCTTTATCTTGGTCTTAACCTTCCAGCAGAAAACTATAACAGTGAGGTATGAAAAGTAAAATCATATTTATATGCTGAGCTGTAAAAGGCTCAAGTCAACAACTTCTGACATTGCCAGTCCTACAGATAACCAACTACTATTATAGACTACTGGACTATATTGGATTATATTGGTGAATTCATGCACCTACGATATTTACATGACAATTGAATAGCCATCTCTAACAAAATTAAACAAAAAGGGGCTACAAATGAAGGACCATTTTGTATCTGTATATACAAAATAGGATAGATATATAGCTACTTTCTCTTAATTCAATGAATAGAAAGATTTGTTCTAATGGTGTTTGTAAGCAGGATATCATGTCTACACCTTGTCCTCTGAATAACTACTACAAAGACAATAATATGTAACATATTAATTATTGTAACTATCCTACTACCCTGTTTTGAAACTGTCTCGTTATTTGTTTCCCAATAAAATTAATAAAACAAAGATAAGGAGAATGAATGTTTTTTAACTGCATCTGTATCTTCTAATGTGTTCCATTGACTCTCGGGTCTATTTATTTTATTTGCCAGTACCATGCTGATGTGATCACAATAGCTTTGTAGTATAATTTCTAGTCAGAGATTTTGATATTTCTTGCCTTTCCCTTGTTTCCCAGGATTGATTTGGCTATTCTAGGTCTCTTCTGGTTCCAGATGAATTTTAGGAATGTTATCTCTAAATCTGTGGGTTATATTAATGGTATTTTAGTCAGGACTACACAGAATCTGAATAACAATTTTTTGAGCATGGCCATTTTCACATTGTTTTATCCTACCCAGGAACAAGAAACCTTTACATTTGCTGAAATCTTCTTCAGTCTCTTTTTTCAGAGCATCATAATTTTCACTGTATAAATATTTTACTTCATCTGTGAGACTGATACATAGGAATGTATTTCTTTTTTTTTTTTGAGATGCTATTGTATAAGGTGTAATTTCTCTCATTTCTCTCTTGTGCATTGTTTATATATAGAAATACTATTAATTTTTGAGTGTTGACTTTTTATCCTGGTACACTACTGAATTTGGTTATTAAATCCACAAGTCTCTTGCTGGATTTTTTGGAGTCTTATAGGTAGAGTATCACAACATATGCAAATAATGATCATTATACTTTTGAATTATTTCTTTTGTCTAATTGCTCTTGTTAATGTGTGAACCATATTGAACAGGAGTTGTGAGAGTGAGCATCGTTTTCTTTCTCCTGGTTTTAAAATGAAGGGTTTTAAGATTTGTTCCTACAGTATGTTATTGGCTGTTGGTTTGATATAGATGGTTTTTATCAAATTGAGGTAAAAACTTTCTCTTCTGATTATCTGTGGGTTACCATGAATGAGTGTTTGACTTTGTCTAAAACTTTTTCTGACTCTATTGAGATGATCATGTGATTTCTCTCTTTTGTTATGTTGATGTGTATTACATGTATGGATTTCATATATTTAACAGTCCCTGCATTCTTGGGATGAATCCCAACTAGTCATGATGGACAATCTTGATGATTTGCTGCATTCTGTATTTTAGTGTTTCATTGAGGATTTTTACATGTATGTTCTTTAAGGAAATTAACTTATAATTCTCTTTTTTCATTGGGTCTTTCTCTGGTTTGGGTATTAGAGTAATACTTGACTCCAGAAATGTGTTTGAGAGAATTGCTTCACTTTCATTTTCATTGAAGAGTTTAAGACGTGTTAATACTAAGTCTTCTCCAAATTTGTTATAAAATTCAGCTGTGGATCCATCAGGACTTGGACTTTTTTTTGATGGTAGATGTTTTATTACATTTTCAATATCATTCACTGATTTTGTGTTATTCAGAATTTTTACATCTACTTGATTCAGGTTTATCAGTTCATACACATTTAGGAGTCAGTCAGTTTCTTCTGATTTTCATCCTATGAGAGTAAAGATTTTTAAAATAAATATTGATTTTCTGAATTTCTGTGGCATTTGTTGTGATTTCACCCTTTTGATTCCTTATTGCATGAAATTGATTTTTTTCTTCTCTTTTTTTGATAAGGCTGGCTAGGGGTTTATCAATTTTATGTATACTTTCAAAGTACCAACTGAACTCATGAATTCTTTTTATTATTTCTTCATCTCCATTGCTTTATTTCTGCTCTGACCTTTATTATTTCTTACCTACTTTAGGCTTTGAACTTGACTTTTCTTTTTCTAGGATCTCAAGGTGCAGCATTGGTTGTTTATTTGGCTCAATTTTGTTTTTCAGACAAGAGAATTTAGCACTACAAATTTCCTTCTTAAGACAGCTTTCATTACATCACACAGGTTCCATTACGTTTTACCTGCACTTTTGCTTGATTGTAAATATTGTTTGATTTCTTCTTGAACATCATCTTTGACCCATTGATTATTCAGGCGGGTGTCCATGTGTTTAGGGAAATTTACTATTTCTTTTGTCAATAATTTCTAGTTTCAATATACTACAGTCAGAAAATATGCATGGGATAATTTTGATTCCTTTGCATTTTCTTAAACATGTTCTGTGTACTAGCACATTGTCTATTTTGGATAATATCCTATATGCATCTGAGAAAAATGAGTATTCTGATGCTGTTGGGCAGAACAGTATAAAGTTCTAGTAAAGTCCATTTCTTTATAAGTTTGGCTTTGTACTGTTATTTCTTTGTTGATTTTTTGCATAGTTGATATATCTCTTTGTGTCAATGGGGTATGCTAAAGTCCCACAGTAAAATTATTACTGTTCGTTTGATTTTTCATGTTTGTTAAAGTCTGTCTTATATCGTTGGGTAGTGCTACATTGGGTTCAAAAATATTTATAATTGATATCTCTTTTGTAGTTTTCCCCTAATGAGTATGCAGTGAACTTCTTTATCTCTTATATTTACTCTTGGTTTGAAATTGACATTTTCAGCAATCAGAATAGCTACCTCTGCTTTTTTCTCAGTTTCTGTGCTATGGAGTACTGTTTTCTATCCTTTGACTTTCAGTCTCTTAATTTCTGTTTTCATCAAATGTGTTTCTTTGTATATAGCATAGTGTTAGATTTTGTTTCTTGATCCACTCTGCCAGACTATTTCTTTTATTTGGTGAGTTGAAGCCATTAACATTGATGGTTATAACTAATATGGCTTATCTTAGACTTATCCTTGTCATGTTATTTTCCTACTGTAGGATCTCTACTTTTCCCCTCTATTTAATTGCTTGTTCTGCTTGGAGGTTCACTTTTGTTGTTTTTTTAAATAAGTTTTTTGAGTAATAAATAGCAATGAGACAGTTTCAAAACCAATTAGTAGGACAGTTTCAATAATAAATACATTGCATACTGTAGTCTTAGTGGTTATTCGTTGTAGAAGTTGTAGACACGATATCCTGTCCACAAACACTATTGGAACAAATTCTTCTCATTGAATTAAGAGAAAGTAGCTGTATATCTATCCCAACTATGTTGAATATACATATACAAAATGATTGTTCATTTGTATACCCTTTTTTCTTTCATTTTGTCACAGAAGGGTATTCCATTGTCATTTAAATATGGTAAGAGTATGCATTCAGCAAAATATTCCAATATAGTACAGTAGTCCATAATAGTAGTGGGTTTTCTGTAGGACTGGCAATGTTAAAAGTTGTTGACTTGAGCCTTTTACAGTTCAGTCTATTGCTGTTCTTGAGGTTGTGGTCATCTTTATCTGTTTCTAAAATAGCTGTCATGGTCCAGCCAGATAGCTCAATGGACTAAATTGCCACAACAACAGGATTGATCCCTAGTGTTCTGTGCTGCCTCGGCCCCCAGACATGCTGAGACAAGGAATGGTGGTGCACACCTGTAATCTCAGCACTGTGGAGGCTGAAAACAAGAGGATCACTACGAATCTGATCTGTGTAGTGAGATGCTGTACTAAAATATATTTAAAGATAAAGAATAATAAAAAATAAAATAACTGTCGGTACTCTTTCTGGGTTGGAATTTTGGGCATGAATTTCTTCAGTTGTTCATTGTCATGGAAATATCTCTCCGTTAAATATGATAATTTTTCAGGGTACAAGACAGATGTCTTGTTTTGGGGTTCTTTTCTTTCAGAAAGTGAAACATCTCACTCTAAGCTGTTCTTGATGTGGTGGCCTGTGCTGAGAAATCTTCCATGATTTTGATGGGTTTTCCATTATAGGTGATCTGTTTCTTCTAACAGCTTTTAATATCTTGGTCTTTTGCTGAATTTCTGTGATCTTGATTGCTCTGTCTGCTGTACATTTAATTTGATTATGGCTAACTGGAGCTCTATCTTCCTCAACTATTTGTATGTCAGATTCTTTTCTGATGCTTGGGAAATTTTTGCTTCTACTTCTGCAGTCTTATTATGTCATTTATGTTGTCTCCAGATGACTCATTGATAGCTGTCAGTCTTATAATATTTTTCTCTGCCTAAACTTGCAGCTATTACATTATTTCCTAGTTCCTTTTTAATTTTTATTTTATTTATTTATTTTTACTTCATTTTTTAGTTCCTTGTTATTTTTTTTTTACTGAAATAATTTTATTAGGATAGTTAAAGAATAAAAGGCAAAAAGCTAGGTAAGTCTTAGACTTCCTGCTTATCTTATTTTGGAAACAGAGCAAAGTTATGGATTTTTACAGCTTAAATATATGTTTTTTTTTCCTTCCATTTTACTGAAGTACAAATGTCACTCAGACAGTTTCAAGACACCTTAACAATACAGATTCGTTAAATTAGTTCCTTGTTATTTTTAAGAGAACTTTCCTTTCATGTTCATTACCTGCAATGCTATCTTCCAAGTCTGAAATTTTACCTTCAGTTTCTTTCTTTTGTCAGCTTTCAATGGAATTGTTATTTTCCTGGTTATCTGTTTGAATCTGTTTCATGCATTATAGCTCTCTCCTGTATTGTTTGTTCAGTGTTTCCAATATCTTCCTATTCCCCTCTATTAATCTGTGTGTTCTTTAGATGCACTGAGCAATTCTTTCATTATTATTGTCATTTCCTTTTTTTATCCAAGGGATTATTTCTGACCTGATTTCCTCCATAGCCTGAAGGAACCGGTGTTTTTGTGTTTCTTTAGGTTTTTGGCTTTTTTTTTCTTCATTTGCTATCATTTCAGAAATGTTAGGTATGTGACTTCCAAGTTCTTCAATGACCATGCCTCCTGGACTTGTTTTTGGAGGGCTAGAGGTCTGGGATTGATTTTAGCTCCTTACTTTTGACAGTTCTGAAGCTCCCAGTGTTTACACTGACTCAGCAGTATTGTTAGGGGGATGGGACAATGGGAAAAGTTCTTAAGAACTTTCCTTAGGGGGATGGATCATTAGGGGGATGGATCAAGAATGGGATGGCATGACAGGCTCACCAAAGATCCCAGTATGTACAGTTCAATGTGCCTTGTACCTTCACTTGAGGGGGCAAGCCACAGCCCAAGAATGATCTGATGGGGATGAGATCTGGCAAAACTCTGCAATGCTCTCTTGATAGTAGATGGGTTCAGGGTAGGGCTCAGCAAGAGTTCCACTACCAATGGGACAGGCAGCAGCTGCTCAGCAAAGATACAGTGAGGGTCATGGTACAAGAGGTACTGATAGCTCCCATGAGCTCTGGCAAGGGTGAGGGGGCAGGGCAGGGCTCACCAGCTCCCTGTGGCTGTCCTCTATTTGTCTGGTTACTACAACAGGTAGCCACAGCTCATCTAATATCTGGTGAGGGTCTTGTTTTGAAACTCTGAATCACTGATTTTTCTCCTTAAAATAAAAAATACACTGCATTAATTTATAGGAAATGCAACAGATTAGCCTGGAAGACTATAGTGACAGGCCTTGCATTTTCATATCCTATTATCATGTTTTTCTCATATGTTGTGATCTTTAAAACCCTGTATATACCTCTCTCATTTTTTTCTAGCTTCATTAGGTAGCTTTTTGTTATTGTTATAGGATCAGCTCTTACCACAATCTTAGATTTTATTCTTCCTACAGTCATTATCCAATCAAATGTAATTAAGTTTAATATCTCAAACAAACTGTTGTTCTTGGTCATAGAGACATAATTTCTCCCAATTTGCCTCAAAAATTTTTTTATCCTTGCTGTCTTTCATAACTCTATTTTCAGTTCTAGATGATCATAATTAAAATTAGAATCTATGCCTGGCATGTTTACACATGCCTGTAATCCCAGTACTCAGGAGATTGAGGTAGGAGAATTGTGTGTTTGAGGCCATCCTGGACTCCATAGTGATAATCTACCTCAAAAACAAAGTTTTGGGGCAGGAGAGATGGCTCAGTGGAATAAGCACTTCCCTGGCAAGTGCAAGGGCCTGAGTCCAATCCCCAGTTCTGCCAGAAAAAACAAAAATAAATTATTGCCTTCCTCATTTTATAAAAATGATTTTGGGGGTCCCAAGAGAGTTGCAGAGTCTATTCCTATTTTTAAATTTTTTTCCCTCATATTCTGTAAGGACTTAAGTCCAATATATCAGTACATGGTGGAAAATACCTGTTCCATGTTATGCCTAAGATGCTTGATATTTAGAAAGATAGCATGAGTAAACCGAACTGCATTCTGGAGAATAAACAACCTTAGTTTGCAGATCAAAAATTGGAAGGTCAGCCAACATTTTGGCCCGAGCCTTTCAAGGTCAGTGAAGATTCAGGACATAGGAAAACCTGTATTGTAACATCATGTAAGTCAGTTGTGTCCCAAATTTTCTGATCAAAGAGATTATGGAGCCACAGGGGAATGTGATCAATGATCTATAGTGTGCCCAAGGAGAGTCACATGGAGAGAAAACTGTCTCTCAGGCTTTCACAGAGCAAACTGTTTAAGCAATGTCCGTGACTCATCCACATGGCTGACACTGACAAAGGATCTGCAAAGTGCAGTACAGGGTTGCAGGATAAATTCTGAGGGGACTTGACTGACCTTATCAGATACAAAAGTTACATTTCTTGTTATATAGGTCTTGCTTTATCTTGGTCTTAACCATCCAGCAGAAAAGTATAAAAATGAGGTATATAAAGTAAAGCTATATTGATATTCTGAGTTTTAAAAGGCTCTAGTCAACAAATTCTGTAAATAACCCACTAATGTGGACTGCTGGACTGTGTTGGAGTGTTTTGCTGAGTTCAAGCACCTATAGTATTTAAATACCAATAGAATACCCATCTCTAACAAGACTAAAGAAAAAAAGAGGATACAAAGAACCATTTTGTATTTGTATATGCAGAATAGTTAGGATAGATGTATAGCTACTTTTGCTTGATACTATGAGAAGAGAGATTTGTAGTAATAGTGTTTGGACAGGATATCGTATCTGCTTCTTGTGTTATGGATAACCACTAAGAAGATAACAATGTGAAATGTATTAATTATTGAACATGTCCTATTAATCAGCTTTGAAATTGTCTCATTGATATTTGTCTTTCAATAAAATAAAATAAAATGATAAAAATAATAATTTTGAATAACACTAAACAGGTATTACCTAAGGTTAGGATTATTGTAACTGACAAAATTTAGAGTACTCTGATAAAAACACTTTACTGAAATTTACTACAAGACCTAGTATTGTATACATTTCCAAAACACAATCCCTGTTATACTATAATAGCATATTCCATATTGTAAATCTAACAATGTTAAAAGAAAAACTTGACACAAATAAATGTAACTGCACTTGTTTAGGCAAAGAATAGCTACTGAATTTGGCAGAGGCCAGAACCAAAATTCTTGGAGTAGTCCTGCAGCAGAGGCACTGAACTTTATAGGATGGCGAATAAGGAAGACAACAAAATTGCATTTCACAGATTAGAGTGGAAAGACCCTATGTGTTAGCCATTTTCTCATCAGTGGATCACAATATCTGACCCCCACAAGTTAAATGAGAAAGGACTGATTTTGCTTATGGTTATAGTCCTGGTCAGCAAAACAGCATGGCAGAGGGACCTGAACAGAGGAATATTTGCTCTTATCATAGTGCTCAGGAGCTAGAGAGAGAAGAGCTGAGCCTAGGAGGGAGATGCATCCTTCCAGGTGATGCCCTATTAACTTGTCACCTCCAACCCAACCTTACTTAACAGGAATTCGTTTTTACCACTCTCATAATTCTGTTGCCATCCAAAAGCACCACTTATGCACTCACAAGGTTGTGGGGGAACATCTAGATATAAACTCTAACATGCCAGGTAGATATTAACGGATTACCGTGATTAGTAGTGTCTATTTTCATTTTATTGTTTCTGCTGGACTTTAGTCTTCTAAGGAAGGAATTTAGAGAGCTAGATCCTTCTAGTGTAGGGGCCTTCTAATAAATTTTTAACAGAAACATTGTACATCTCTTCCCAACTCCCTATTCAGAAGCTTCATCATAAAACCTTGAAATCCACCGTAGTAGGTATATTTACACCACAAAAATCAGAACACCTAGGAAAGAAGGATTTTCAAAGATATTATGTTGTTTAAATATTTATCAACACACCATTGTGTACAACATAATTATTTGACTAAAATCATTTTTTGCAGTCTATCTATTCAATTATTGCCAGGAAATAGCACTAAATGCACAGTGTAAGTTAAAATATAAAAGTGTAAGAAGCCAGATGTTCATAACATAGAGTTATTGCAATAGCAGAGTTTTAAAGATGCTTTCATACAGGAACAGATAGCCATTCTGTAATTAAAATTTTTCCATGAAAATATTCCTTCTGTATTACACGTACAGCCATTGTAAGTTCACAGTAATTTGTTTTACGTAAGTTTTCTGCAGTGCCAGTATGTTAGTTCATATTAACTAATAGATCTTTATGAAAACTATGGAAAACAGTTTTGACTTTATTTTCATGGAGCTTTTAAAATATCTTGAGGGGCTGGTGAGATAGCTAAATGGGAAAAAGTGCTTGCCTGGCAAGCTCAAGGTCCTGAGTTTGATCCCTGGTAACTAAAAAAAAAAAGTAAACTAACTTAAAAATGACAAAATCCCATGGAAAAGTATGGGAGATAAGTGTGATGTAGTTTCACTATATTTCAATCACCAAGAGACAAAATATTTTATTCCATTTCTCCAGTGTTGAATTAAACAAGAAGAATGCTTTCTAGTGTGAAATATTACCAACATCATGTATAGAGATAGCACTGAACTCTCTCTCTCTCTCTCTCTCTCTCTCTCTCTCTCTCTCTCTCTCTCTCTGTGTGTGTGTGTGTGTATGGGTATGGGTGTGTGTGTGTGTGTTTGCGTGTGTGTGTCTCTACCTGTCAGAGGTGGCTGCCATGCTATCATTAGCCAGAATGTTCACATCCTTTTACTCTAAGTCATCCATTAAAATATTTTGCACTGCATATTTTACAACTTGATACACATGGTGTCATATCATTTCCATGTGGCAATTTTTTCTTGTGAAATTCATTGATGGCATGTGACTCTGGGTTATTCACTTTCATTCCTATATAGACTTTATTGAATGAAATTCCTTGATCTTATTATCTAATCTTCCACTCATGACCATGCATGTTTCCAAATGTTTTAGGCTTCCAAGAAACACTGCTATAACCATTCTTGCATCTGTATGTTTGTCTGGGGTATATACTTAAGTTTGCTCTTTCTAAACCTTAGAGAATGTGTCTCAACTTTGTGATACGACTTTATGCTCCCCCTGGAGCAATGTATGAGAATTCTCTCTTGATGTTCTTCCCAACACTTGATATTTTTAGAAATGCATGTAGATTTCAAGCTCCAGATGCTCACATATAGAATGCCTATTTTACATTGCATCTGGCTGTTTTGAGATTACCAGAGTGTAAAAGGATAGGCAGAAAAATTATTTTAACCTATTTTAATAAACTCCAGCCAGGGAGAGGGCTCAGTGGAATAAGTGCTTCCCTGGCAAGCACAAGGGCCTGAGTTCAAGCCCTGGTTACACACACACACACACACACACACACACACAAAAAAAAAAAAAAAAAAAAAAAAAAGAATAAACTCCAAAATGTTATTGGGGTTTTCCTGTCTTAGAAGTCCAATGCGCTATCCATTGTGCCACAGAGCCACCTTTTTCCTGTTTTAAATATTACTCATTATGGTTTCAGAGTTGCAACTCACTTAGTTACTTGCATTTTATTTCTCACCTGATTTCTCATTACTTGCTCTGTAGTACAGTGCATTCATGATCACATTGTGAACTATTAACCAAGATAACTTAGCCCAAGATGCTCTTTCTTGTCTTTGAATCTTTCTAATTTTCCCATCTCTTTTCATCTTCTGCTTCATTATGTTTCAATTTGGTCTCCAGACTAGTTCTATTTGTTTCTTTATTTTGGTAGCAATCAGCTTGTTGGATTTTAGTGGATCACAAACAGGGAGATAAAATTTACCCTTGAAATGCTTTACTTTTTTTTTTTTAATTTAGGGAAGGGTCTACAGGGTGTTTGTGGTCTCATTACTAGATCAGACTGGTAGCGATCAGCCTGTTTACAGCCTCCCAAGAGCTGGGATTACAGGCGCATGCCACCACACCCAGTCTCAATTGCCATCTCAGCGTGTCCTGGGGGGGCAGCAGGGCAGGCCTGAGGATCGAATTCCCCATCCCTGTGCCTGCTTGCAGGTGCTTTAATCCACTGAGCTATCTGGACAGCCCTTACATTTTGTTTTGATATGGGCCTCAGGAAAGTATTAGCTTAAGGAAATTATCCTCAAATATCAAACATGACTCCCCTCAGCACACATTATATGTTCAGTGAACATGTACTGAAAATACCTTCTCAGAATGTAATATTCATGTCTGAACATATAATGCACACATAGACACTCACCAAATGCAAGGGAAAACTTAAGACTTAACAATGTCATAAGCTTTAATAAAGAAAACATATTTTGTCTTTTTTTCTCTTCTTTTCTTTTCTTTTTTGCCAGCTCAGCCTGCCCCAAGGGTGGGGCTGGCATGGCATGTGGTGCTGGGGATCGAACCGTGGTCCCTTGCCCTTGCCTAAGCTTGCCTAAGCAGGCACTTTATACCTCTGAGCTATCTCCTGGGCCCCACCAAATAGATTTTGAACTAAAATAGATTTGAGTTTTTGGGGATGTGTGCTGTAGAAGCAAGCCAAGGCCTTGTATGTGCTGGGCAGCTGGTCTACCACTAAGCTACACTCCCAGCCTGAAAAAGTATGTATTAACTTCTGTGAAGAGCCATTCATAGAGTTGTGTGCACCTGAATTTCTTGCAGCTGGGGAGGCTGAAGCAGAATTGTGAGTTCAAGGTCAGAATGAGAAAGTCAAACCCTAGGAAGGATGAGGAGGAAGAGGATGAGGGATGGGAAGAAGGAAAGAAAGCAAGAAATAGAGGGAGGGAGGGAGAGGGGAGGTTTTAAGAGGTAATAAATCTGGTTGTCACTTATATTAACTTCCTTTTGAGAAATATAAAAGGCTTATGTTTAATCTTCAACACTGGTTCATTCCTGAGCATTTTGTCCCTTAAGACCTCTTACAAACTGAGTTTTACAAATCGATGTACAGAAATATAATGAAGTATAATAATATGACTTGATTTAATATTTAATTTATTGAAACTTAAGTCATTAAACATCATGTAATCTGGCACTCCTATGGAAAGTATGTTCCTGTATTCTACAACCTGCTAATAATACGTATTTTTTGTCAGAGAAAGTTTGTGAGTGACACTGGATTGATTTCAGTCCGAACTTAGAAAATCACATACCTAATTTCTCTTTAAGCAAAGTATTTCTTCTACTTTCTCATCTTTCCCAAAATATACTGTGAAATTCTGTGTCTTCTTAAGAGAAAACTAGAACCCAGACATCAGAGTATCTTTTAAAACAATTATGCATGCTGTGCTGTGAGACTTATACATAATTTTGAAAATATCAACACTAACACTTTTCAGCCAACACAGTAATACTTATATATAATATCTGAATAATCACCTTGATCTTAGGGAGTTCTTTGGAGATGGATTAACATATTAAGTAGTGCTCTAATGGTGCTTCTTCAAAAGAGCTCAAAATAAGCTTAAATGGAAAAGATAATATATGGTTACCATGTGAGAGAATGCTCATTAAGACATTAAAATCAATCCTAGTATTATGTTTTTCAATAGATGCCATCAAGCCGTTACTACAGATTTGTCCCTCTCTTTCTCTAAACTATGGCACAAGTTCTAGTTCCCAGGTGAGCTATGAAGAGACCATTAGGCCTAGCACTCAAAACAACCAACTAAAGAGACTAGCAAAAGCAAGTGGCAACTCAGGAAGTACTTCAAGTATCTACATGCTTTCCAAGGTTCCTTGGGCTCCACTATATGAACATTCACTCTGTCAGTGTCAGTGTTAGTGTCAGACATAAACATGGCTAAGTCGCAAAACTCTTTTTATTACTTTCTTACAGATTTGGGTGAAGAAACTTCAGAGCAAAGCATTCTATTGTGGCTCTGGTGAGATTCCCCCTCTCCCTCTCCCTGCTTTCCATCCTCTACTCTCCTTGCCCTCTACCCTTTCCTTTTTCCTCCTCCTGTCCCTTTCCCACTTCTCTTTTTCTACTCCTCATTCCCTATTCCAAGTAAGAAGCAAAGCTGAAGGTAAACATTTAACTATACCTACATATGGTCCCAATAGTAGTGTGTCACTAATAAGAAGGAAGGGATTTTCAGCAATAAATGATACTACAACAAAATAAAGAGAAAATACGTGAAGAAATTCAGGACTGAACATTTTTAATGTGGAATTAATACAAGTTCATTTATGTTGAAAATATATTTGTGATATAATTAAATTTTGAAGGCATAAAGGAAAATCTCTGCTATATTTTATAGCCACATAAGTTTATAACCCAATAAAAGTGATACATCACAGTTACATTTGTAATCATACACATAGCACTCATTTTGCAATGATGAAAACATTCAAGGTTGTAACAGTGTATTTGAGTCTGCAAAACTCAAAATTGTCTTACATGATGAAAGTCTCTTGTTTACTACCATGAAATTAAAACATTTTGTGCAGAGCAGCATCATTATTCAAAAATTATATCTCCAAATTTGGCTTTCAAATCACAGGACCAATACATAAAAGAAATATATTTACATTTTGCTGTTATTGTAGAAGTATTAATTAATTGAAATATCAGTCATGCATTTAATGAGTCACTTATAATTCAGTCAGAATGAATTTCACCAATTGGACATGCAACTTGTAATTTGCAGCTATTTTTATTAAAATACAATTAGTTCGCTGCACAGATTGTTACACTGAATGTTGCCCTTGGCACTAACTTAGATCTTGATATAATGCCTAAATGTAAGATAAATTACATATTCTGCATGGCTATCTGTTTATTGCTTATCAGAAAACTGTGCACTTAGCATAACAAGTTGATAGTCCAATTAACAAACCACGATTCAAAGGAAGGAATTTCAATCTCTTGTCTGAAATGGGCTATAATAAAAAACCCTCCTTGCATAAATTCAGTAGTACATGCAACTGACTATATGCTTCTAAATAAATTTTATAGAGCATCTGTCAAACAGAACCATGTATTCATCTACTACCATTAGACCCCTAGAAAGAAAACCAATATAACTTTAAAAATTTTTACTCAAATGTATTTTTATAAAAAATAAAAGTTAAAAACTTAAAAGCAGAATTTCTTTACTGAATTATCTCTTTCAGACATGAATGCTTAACTTAATGCTATGATGTCTCACTGTTTCCATGTGTAAACAATAAGCTTCAATATGTCTGGACTACAGGACATTCAGCTGTAGATCATTTTGAGCCATAAGAGAGCTTTAAAAAATCTAAGGACCAGGCAAGGTGTAAGAGTTTCTTCAGTATCTTTTCAGTGCAGTACAGTCTATAAATAACACAGAATAAAATAATAAGTTATCAAATTATAAAGAAAAAATCTCTCTGTCCTTCCTATTTAACATTTTATTTTATATCATTATGGAAAACTAAAAAAAAAAAGCATCCAAGTGAAAACTTTGTTTGTAAATGTTCAAAAGATCTGATTTCAGGTTTTCAGATGAAATCACAGTAGCTGATATGAAAAAAAAAAAAAACTAAATGGAAACAAAATAGCACAGCTCTTTCACCTGAGGAAGGAGGAAGATGTGGAGTTGGCTTCAGGAAAGATGGAGACAAGTTGTGAATGATGATGAAGCCCACTTGTGCTAAGAAAATTCTGGGCATGTTGAGGGAAATGTGAGACAAGTCTGACCACAGTGCTATTCATCTGTAATTCACTTAAGCAATATAATCTAGCCATATCTCTAATTTAAATCTTATGTTTAGAATGTCTATTCCTTTTCCTTAAATTCAAGGACAACTTAGTTTCCCTGTATCCCTCAGAGAAGCATCTGCAAAACAATGAAGAATGATGTTAATATTCAGCTGACTTTTAAGGCAAAAACCTCCATCATACTTTCAAGATAAAATCTTGTAGTCACTTATTTTAATATGAACACCATTATTCAGTTGAGTAATAACTTACTAAAATCATCTACTTTGTGATGGTCCTAACTTTACTGGAAGCAAGATAAAACATACTTTTACCTTTAGGACAACTTTGTATGTATATTGCACAAATTATACTTTGTGAAAAAGATAGTATGAAATACGTTTTGTCCTTAAGGATCTGAGAGAACTTTATTTTTATTTATTTATTTTTTTTAATAACCGGGGATTTCACTCAGTCCCTTGCGCTTACCAGGGAAGTACTTATTCCACTGAGCTAACTTGGAGCCCCTAGAGAACTTTATATGCTGTTTTCTAAAACTATAAGAAAGATATTGGAATATGATTTCAAAAACCAAATGCTAGTGAAAGTTGAATACATATTCAATTGTGTTTTTCTAATCCATTAATGGACATACCTTACTGCATATTTTAACAAGTCACATATAATATTTGGCTCTATAAAATGTAGTGGGGCAGTAGTTCTCAATCAACATCACTGGATATTAGAGCATTCAACCAAACTCTGTTGTGCAGTATCAATTTATCATTTGGAAATAAATTATAAATGCATATTACATGAAAGTATTATATATATATATTTCATATATATATATGTATTTGATTGTTACAGGGTCTCAGTACACAGCTTGGACTCATAGTGATTCTCCTGTTTTTAGTCTCCCCAGCGTTGGGATTACAGACCTATGCCACTACACCTGGATGCTATGTGTATCTTAGCTCGCCCTGGGGGTGGGGCTAGCACAGCATATGATGCCAGGGATCGAACCATGATTCCTGTGTTTGGCTAAGCTGGCCTGAACAGGTGCTTTAGTACACTGAGCTACCTCACCAGACCCAGTATTGTATATTTTAACAATGCCATAAATCAGAAGCTTCTAATGACTAGAGATCAACTTGATCTTCTCTTCTTACACTATTAGTATTCCACTCTGAAAAGAATTAAATATCTAGAACACTAATAACATGACAATATTTTACACTTCCATCTTCTTAGAAGCTATACAAAAATGTATATTGGAAATGTTCACTTGCAGGGGAAAATACTAGTATCTTAGAATTAATAATGTGATTTTCTTCAGTTAAGTGTATATATGCCAACAAAAGTATGGTTAGCCCTACACATCTTGCAAAATAAGCCCAGGCCCAGAGTAGAATGGCATTGTCAATTTGCTGTGGACTTCCCAAAGAATACAGATATGCCCCAAGTCTTCTGGGTTTAAAGTAACAAAGTAATTTCATTTTAAACCTAATCAAATACATAATTTTATATATCCTGTAATAGTTAGTTAAACACAATGTAATTAACATTGTCCTGAATTAAGTATGAGGACATCGGGCTGTACATTTAAAATGATAATGATAAAAGCTATGGAAAAATTCTACAATGGATAGTTATAGTACGAAATACAAATGGCAATACTATATGGAAGTCACATGAATACACTTGGTGGTTTCACTTTTGAAACTTGGAGGTATAAGCAGAGATAAGATCATTGTTTTCCAGTAAGTGCATGGTATTTCTTGACTTCACTGCTTTTAAATTGGTTCTGAGATATTTATTTTCTAAAACATATTAGATAGTTCTTGGCCCAGCCAAATAGCTCAGTGGATTAAAGCTCCTGAAAGCTTTAATCACAGGCCCCTGGGGTTCAATCCATGCTGGCCCCACCCCCAGGGCACGTTGAGATGGCAGTTGAAACTGGGTGTGGTGGCAAGTGCTGTTATCCCTGAATGTGGGAGGTTGTAAATAGGCGGATCACTATAAGTCCAGTCTAGTAGTGAGACCCTGAACACCCTGTAGACCCTTCCCTAAAATATTTTTTTAAATTATTAAAAGTTCTTAAAGCATATTTTGACTCATGTTTCCCTCTTTCTTTCTTTCTCATTATCCATTCACATAAGCACCAAATAGTTGACACAAACAAAATAGAAGTTTGCTTTCACCTGGGGTGGGGGAAAACAAAGGTGTAAAGGTGGCTTCTTGTGAGACCAAAAGAAGCTGTGAGGAAATTCTGTGAATGTCATGGGTAGTGTGGGAGAAGCCTATCATGCTGTTTTCTATTAACACTTGTAGTCAATATAACCTAGTTTGTATCTATTATATACATCATATATATATATATATATATATATATATATATATATATATATATATATATATATATATATATATATATATATATATATATATATATA
>PVKA01008101.1:0-36967 GCA_004027165.1 Ctenomys sociabilis | reverse complement strand
AGTTGGCGAAGGTGGGTCACTCAGGATGCGCCTTTGGAGAGTGTATCTCTTGGTGGCATTTTTCCTTCTGTTCTGTATCTGGGCCACCATGAAGTGCACAGCTTTCCTGGACTGTGCCCTTCTACCATGATGCTCCTGCCTTGGAGCCAGCTGACCATGGTCTGAATTGCTTGATATTGCAAGCCAAATCAAACTACTCCTGCTTTAGTTTGCAGGGGACATGTGTTTTGTCCAGCAGTGTAAAATCTGACCAATGTAGTGTATTAACAGTGAACCAGTTGATTTTTTTTGGTGGGTTGATTCATCAGCACCAAATGACTCTGGAAAGTATTCAAAATCAATTAGTGTAAAAATTTTATGAGGTATAACATTCTAAAGTTGTAATGTGCTCAGTTCAGAATGGACAATATTTATTTATGTTTGTCTGATACTCTTCTTTTATGGTTGATACCTTTTGTCTAAGAAATTATTAACTACTTGAAGTCATAAAGATATGATCTTGAGCTTACTTTTAGAAGCTTTATGGTTCTGGCTTTTCTGATTAGATCCATGATTCAACTCAAATCAAAACTGTGTATTCAGTAAAACATAAAGATGGAGAGTTTTTCCCATATGAATACCCAGGTGCCCATGACCATTTATTAAAGCAGCTTTACTTTCCCCACGCCACTGACATGGTATCTTGATTAAAATTAAATTTTTAGATTCTATATATGAGTGAAGTCTTTTGGAATGAGATTTTTGTGCCTGTTCCTCAAGGACTGGAGAAGTTGGGTGGACAGTTGGATTGATGTTGATCAAAGTTCAATAGGAAGTATAAGCTCAACACATCTGTTGTACAGTATGATGACTCTACTGGATAGCATTGTTTCCTTTTAAAATGCTGACAGTGGATATGGTGCTTTCAGCGTAAAAGTGTCAGCTGTGTGAGATGATGCTTTTGGCAATGAGTTAGATGTGTACATTCTATATTGTGCATAATATAAGGATGATAAAAAATACACTGAATATTTAATTTCTTAAATTTATTGCAGCAAACAACACATTGCCATTAATCCCTCTCAAATGCTCTCCCCAGTTTAAAAACATTTATTCTTCTTGTCACTTTTTAAAGCAGTTCTGAAAGTCCTCATTCATGAGTATCTTTAACACATGGGTTTAAAAAGTCTGAAAAATGCTGCTGAGTGCCATTCACTGGAAAACAGACTAATAAAAGTGTTAAGGTGTGCCCTCATCTACTTTATTCATCAGATCTAGCACTGGCATCTTGTGACTTCTGACTCTTCTTCAAAGTCAAAATGAGCATGAACAGTAAGTATTCTGAATCAATTCAGGACACTGTGTGAGCGACACCAGCACAGACAAAAGACACCAAAGGATTTCCAGAACTGCTTCAGAAGGTGGCCAAAACAATGGCATGTTTTAAACAAAGGATAGCATTTTGATGGGGATTAATGGCAGTGTGTCTTTTATTATAATATATTTTTAATCACATGTCATATTTATTTTAAAAATTTAATCTTTTATTTATTTCCTTGGTACAGGATCTCAGTACACAGCTCAAATTCATAGTGATCCTCCTGTTTTCAGCCTCCCTGGCACTGGGATTACAGGTATGCAACACCATGCCCAGTGTTGGTGGCAGACACACAGCTCCCAGAGTTCTGGGACTGGCACAGCATGCAACATCA
Organism: Ctenomys sociabilis; assembly: GCA_004027165.1. NCBI lineage: Eukaryota > Metazoa > Chordata > Mammalia > Rodentia > Ctenomyidae > Ctenomys > Ctenomys sociabilis. The sequence goes on along the minus strand of PVKA01008101.1, from coordinate 35,276 downwards.
GGGATTGAACCCGGCACCTTGGGTGCGCCAGGAAGGTGCAGTCTGTTTGCAGTGTGATGCTTAGAGTGCTGAGCTATCTCTCCAGACCTTTATGCCACTTTTTCTTTTTTTTGGCTGGCTCAGCCCAGCCTGAGGGCAGGGCTGGTGTGATATGTGGTGCAGGGGATCCAACCACAGTCCCCTGCACTTGCCTTAGCTTGCCTAAGCAGGCATTTTAGACCTCTGAGCTCCCTCGCCAGCCCCAACACATCATATTTTTAGTCACTCCTTGTACATACAATTTTATCAGTCCATTTAAAAAAAGTAACAGGGGGCCTGCCTGATAGCTCGGCGAACTAAAGTGCCTGCTTAGGCAGAGTGCAGCAGCAATGGTTCAATCTCTGGCATGCTGTGCTGGCCCAGCCCGAAGGGGTGATTGAGACAGGGCATGGTGATGTGGGCCAGTAATCCTAGCTCTTGGGAAACTGTAAACAGGAGAATCACTATGAGTTTGATCTATAGACCCTGTCCTAAAAATACATAAAAATAAGTAACATTATAAAAACTAATTATTTCATATAGGTTTATTTCTGAAATTCCTATTTTTTAAACTAATATCAGCAATTGTATTGGTTACTGTAGTCTATATTAAGACTTCAAACCATGTCTATAAAGTTCTTAAAAGTTTTATGATGATTTTTCTGTTTCAGATAATTTCCTTCTCCATAACTTAGAATAAAACTGTTTTAAATAATTTTCAAAATGCCCTAAAGAGATTTCAATTTTGATTGCACTAAAGCTCTAGGTCAATTTGTGGATGATGGATTTCCAAACACTTGGCAGTCTAATCCATGAACATGGTATCTCTCTGCTTTTTAAATGTAATCTTAAATATATGTTAGCCAAAGTCTGGAATTTTCAGTATAAAGTGCTTGCTCATCTGTTGTTAGATATTCCTTTTTGTTTGTCAGTTGGATAACATAATTTTTAAAATTTCTTTTCACTTCTGTGGATGGTCCACTGATATTGTGGATTGCTGGATTGTGTTGGAATGTTTTGCTGGGTTCAAGCACCTATAGTAGTAGGATGCCAATGGAATACCCATCCCCGACAGGACTAGACAAAAAGGGGGGATTTGGAGGAAGCACCGTTCTATATTTGTATATACAGAATGGTTGGGATAGATATGCAGCTACTTTTGCGTAATTCTATGGGAGGAAGGATTTGCATTGATAGTGTTTGGACGGGATATCCCTTCTGCTTTTTGTGCTATGGATGACCACTGGGAAGGTAACAATGTGAAAAATGTGGGTTATTGAAACTGTTCTATAAATCAGCTTTGAAAAAAGATAGGTATTCAACCACACTCTCTTAATTCAATGAATAGAGGGATCTGCTCTAATAGTGTTGGCAAATAGAATATCATGTCTGCACCTTGTACAACAAATTACCACTAAGAAAACAGTGTACAATGTATTGATTATTGAATCTGTCCTATAATTTGATTTGAAACTGTCTCATTGTTATTTGTTCTTCAATAAAATTATGGAAAAAAATCTTTTCATTTTTGTTGCTAGTTTGTAGTTTGTACATTATAGCCTTGTAAAATTTACTTATTAGCTCTGGCCTGGTCTTCTTTTTTATTTTCTTTTTGTATTTTAGGGAAGGGTCTACAGGGTGTTGAGGTTCTCACTAGTAGATAGGACTCATACTGATCCTCCTGTTTACAGCCTCATAAGAGCTGGGATTACAGGTGTATTCCACCATGCCCTGTCTCAGTTGCCATCCCAGCATGATCCAGGGATGAGGCCAGCACAGAAGGCCTGGGGATTGAACCCCTGGCCCCTGTGCCTGCTTTAATCCACTGAACTATTTGGCCGACCCTTGGCAGGGTTTTCTTGTGCATAGGTTTCTGTTTCTTTTTCTTTTTCTTGACACAACTGGGGATTGAACTCAGGCCCTTGTGCTTGATAGGGAAGCACTTATTTCACTGAGTCATCGTGATTATTCCACTGAGGCATCTTCCCAGCCCAATGTAGGTTTCTTATGGTATCTTAACAAATACTCTGCCTGCTGATCACGACAAAGTTGCCATTCTTCTTGTCTCTTCCTTGAGTTATGGCACTGGTTAGGATTCCAAGGCAATGTTGAATGAAAATGATCAGAATGAATATCCTTCCCTTGTTTCCAATTGTAAGGGAGAGCTTGCACCATTTCTCTATTAAGTATGATGTCAGCTGCGGTATTTCAAAAGTGGGCTTTATGAGAGGAAATTCCTTTCATTCCTAGTTTGTTTCTGTAATGAATGAGTCTATAGTTTTATCACTTGCTTTTCATAATGTAATATGCTGACTTTAATGCAGTCCCAATTTTTTTTAATTCATTAAGATTTGCTTTATGAAATAGTATATGGTCTATTTTGGCAGTTTTTCATCATTTTAAAAATAAGGGTATAATTTTGTGTCTGTATATTCAAAATCATTAGGACAGATATACTGCTACTTCCTCTTAATTCAATGAACAGTAAGATTTGTTCTAATAGTGTTTGTGGACAGATTATCATGTCTGCATCTTGTACTATGAATAACCACTTCGAAGACAGTAGGCAATGTAGTAATTATTGAAACTGACCTGCTAATTGGTTTTGAACTGTCTCATTGCTATTTGTTACTCAATAAAATTTTAAAAAATCAGGGTATATTATATTGTTGTGGGGTATATATTTCAAACATTGTATATACAAATCAGCTTTGCTTGCTGGTACACTCTTTTGATTATTATTTAAATAATTTCATAATTATTTATATAATTCAACATTGAGTGCAGGACACCTTTCAGAGATGACCCAGATTAGATTACTTAGTATTTTCTGTAGGACCCAATATTTAAACTGATCCTTAGCATCCTTAGATTTGGTTTCACATCACAAATAAAATTTAGAACCAAATAAATTATTCTTGCTCTATTAGATTTACTTAAAACAGTGTATCATCACCTGGAATTTTTTTTAAAAGCCCACATTAGCATAAGAATTATATGTATAACAATAAAAATCTTATCTTTTCCTGTGCTCTATTTTTATAGATAGGTGTCACTTTCCCTGTTTCTTTAAAAATAACACCTACTTGGTTAATAATTAGTCTTGAAAACTAGACATTAAAAATACCAGCCCCAAACATATAAATTATGTCATAAACTGAGAAAATAGTTGTTTATGAACTGATAACCAGAAACATTTTATTGGTCAACATTCAGATGTTCTAACTCCTAAAGCTCATCTTTTACTAACCAACAGCCTAAAATGAGAACACAAGATCTTTTCCTAGTAAAATATAGTTTATCATTCTTCATTGCTGAGTAATAATCTATATTTTACTAAAAAAGATCTTGTGTTCTCACTAAGAAGACAGCAATATGCCATGTATTAATTGTTGAAACTGTCCAACTAATCGGTTTTGAAGCTGCCTCATTGCTATTTGTTTTGCAATAAAATTATTTTAAAAATATGGAACCTTTGCCTTTAAATCTAGTTTTGTAAGTTTACCCAAGGGCAACACAATAGTTAAGAGTACCATATTGTTTTAGGCATGGAAAGCATAACATTTTATTTATAGGTAAAAACAATTATTTTAGATGACTTACTGTAATAGTTAACACTTTTTAAAGCTATATATATTATCCTTGAACAAGAAAACCTCTTAAGTTAATGGAACACTGACAATAATAGGCATTACATTTATAAAACAGATGTTTATATTATCTCGGTTAAAGACATCATTACTCTTCTTAAGTGATTCAAATTGACCTACAGTTAAGCTATATGAAACACAAGTATCTGAAGTGGCTTTAGTGTTTATTTACCTATAAGCCAACCCAAGTAGAACTTTGGAGGATAATGTGCACTTAAATGTTAACACACAGAAGCATACATATTAATTTAATTTATATGCAACCTTCATGCTATCAAACTTTATGGCTTTGATTCCTATATAAGGCTGAAGCCTGTCAGTTTTTATATATTTATAAATATTTACAATGAGTTTAGTTACCTTGAAAATGTATTTAAATGCTTTTTCCATAGAAATCTCAAAAAGAGCAAAAAAAAAATTTTAAACAAGTGTTCAGCTAAAAAATATACTTTTCTGGCTGAGGAGATATTTCAATAGTCTAAGTACCTGCCTGACAAGTGCAAGAATGCAGGTTTGATCCCTGGTAGTGCATATCCTGCCTGCCCCACCCTGCAGTGTGCCAGCCACCAAAATCAGGTGTGGTGGTGCACACGTGAAATCTCAGTGCTGAGGAGGCTGAGACAGGAGGATTACTAAGAGTTCAAGCTAAGTACCAAATACATAAATGAAAAAAAAAAAAACTTTTCTTGAACAAAATACACATTTGGTGTACATGGATGTATACATCTAAAGCAAGCTACATGGTGAATCTAAACTTCAAAGTTAAGCTTATAAAGCTATAACTAGGTAAGTTTAATACATGCAAATTAATTAAAGGTACTCTCTATTATTCAATGTATATTTAAACCTTAAGGACATAAAGTAATCAAAATGCAACATCTCTTCAAATTTGGTTCTAAAATTTAAATTTGATATATATTTTTTGGCTTTGATTAAGCAATAATTTGTTATTGCACAAATAAGATACACTTGTGTACTGGCTAATAAATCTATTTGCCTTCATTAACAGTGTCCTTAATTCTTGTCAATAGAGTTATGCCTTAAAAGCCTGTTAAATGAGCCTAAGATGTGTTTTATAAGGAGATACAAATGAAGGACCATTTTGTATCTTTATATTCAAGATAGTTAGGATGGATATAAAGATGCTTTTAATTCAATGAATAGAAAGATTTGTTCTAATAGTGTTTGTGGACAGTATATCATGTCTGCATCTTGTACTATGAATAACCACTAAGAAGACAACAATATGCAATGTATTAATTATTGAAACTGTCCTACTAATCAGTTTTGAAACTGTCGCATTGCTATTTGTTTCTCAATAAAATTATTTTTCAAAAAGAGTAGAAAGAATGTAAACATATCTGTACTGCTGTGATACCAATTATTGCCAACCTCGTCGTACATTAAATATTAGTGTTTCCCAAGTGTATAGGGCCTTCAGAGACATGAAACTGAAAAGTATCTTGTCATATGGGTGACTTCCATACTAAAACTATTTAGGATATTAAATGCTTTCAAGCTCAAGCATCTGGCTTTCCTTTGTTTTCCAGCTACTTGTGAAGAAATATGTGTGTTAATCCAATATGAGACAGCTAGCCAGATGATGGAGATATGTTTTGAGCCTTGAGCTTGTGTGATTGTTATGTAATTGTGTTATAACAGTTACAGGTACATAAACACTCTGCAGTCCAAACAATGTCTCTCTAATGATTAGTGATTAGGCAGTAAAAATCTAAAAGGTACATCCATAAACTAGTATATTCCACTTAAATGTCTTTCTGGTAATAGAAAATTGTTAGAAGACAACAAAATAGGTAAAGATTTCTTTATACCATTTAATGTTTTGTAATTAGATAAAGGTAACTGACTAAAAAATACTTTAGGAGCGAGCGACTGGTCTGAGACATACAGGGCCGACGTGACCGTCAACTCCCCAGAGCCCCTGCCCCCAACCCCGCCGAGTGAGTGGGAATTTCTCAGACTCTTGGTGTCCCGGTTTGGTGAGTGTGTGGTGAGTTTGAAGGAGAACCTTTGGCTTCTTCCCATGTGCACTCTGTGCCACCCAGAGCTCCAAGCCCCAAGACAGCCTAGCCAGAGAACTGCCCGAGATAACCCAGACAGGCCTGCCACGCAACTCACCAGAGTCCCTGCCCCCAAGCCCGCAATGGAAGTGAGAATTTCTGTGACTCTCCCAGCACTTGATCCACCCCCGCCCAGCCTGGTGAGTGTGAGGGAGAGCTTCTGTGCTCCCCAGTGCTCCCTGGACCAGAGACCTAACAGAAGGGAACCACAGGCTCAGAGTTGTACCAGAAGAACTACAGTAAGAAGGAACTGAACACAACAGCTAGGTCCAGGACAGGCATAACTCGATAATCTCAAATTTAATTTAGACTGGCACCCAAATCTCATTATGTGCTAAGGTTATAACTGCACCAAAGCTCTACACCAAAGGTCAGAGGTCAGTGCTATACAAAAGAACAAAGACCAGGAGAAAAATGCAATCTCAGTCCTTGAGTCCATGAATAAGTACAGAGGATACAAGCTCAGCTGAAATGAATGAATTAACAGAGACGGAAGCAAAGGAATAAGAGTAGAAAGGTATAGAGGAACTCAGACCAGAATTAACACGTGAAATAAAAAAAGAAATATTTGAAAACGTAGCATCTGAAGTAATGAATCAAATCCAGAAACATAAGGGGGAAACCTAATGCCCACCTAGAACAAGTGCAGAAAATACTACTCCAGCTGAAACATATGAATTAACAGTGTTGCAAGCAAAGAAACAATAGCAGAAAAGTAACGAGGAACTCAAACCAGAAGTAATTTCTAAAATTAAAAAAAGGATTATTTGAAATCATACCATCTGAAGTAGAGAATCAATTCCGGAAATATATAGAGGAAACCCAATTTGGAAAAAACTCTGCAGTAAAAGAATAAATAGCTACCTGTAAAGAAGACATTGAAAAGAAAAAAAAAAGAGAGATCAGAAATATTACGGATTCCTGGAAGGAGGAATACAGAAAAGAAATGGAACGATTAAAGCAGAGACAAGAAGATGTAGAAGAATTAAAAATATCAGTCACGAGGCTACAAAACTGTTTGAGGGAAAGTGAAGACAGAGTTTCAGATCTATAGGAACCTGGTGCAGCGAGTGAAAAAGTGAGAAAGGATCTCTTAAAAACTGCGAGAATGCAGGAAAAAATAATTTGTCACCTGCAAAATGATGCCAGGATAAACAATGTGAGATTAATTGGCATAAATGAGAATGAAGGAGTCAATACAAATGATATAAAAACAATATGGACAGAAGTAATCGCAGAAAACTTTCCAAATACGAGGAAACAATCCAACATTCAGGTAACCAAAGCATATAGAACACCAAACAACTTCAAAACAAGTAAAAATACACCAAGCCATATAATAGTCAACATCCCAGAAATCCAACACAAGAATAATATACTGAAAGCTGCTAGAAACAAGCAGATCACATTAAAAGGAAAACCCATCAGAATTAGAGTTGATTTCTCTACATAAACCATGAAGGCAAGGAGAGCATGGAGCAGAGTTCTTCAAGTCCTGTATGAAAAAATTTCCAGCGCAGACTACTATACCCTCCATTAAACTCTTTCAAGTTTAATGGAGAAGTAAAATGCTCCCACGACAAAGAACAACTAAAGAATTTCATGATGACAAAGCCATCCCTTCACAGGCTGCTGAAAGATGATCTAGAGAGAGACAACAATGACCAGAACTCTACAAATGAGAAGGGAAGGAACTCACTAAACGGGGCAAACAATTAAACACAGGATAAAAAAGGAGTAAACAACAGCAGGTAAATATCATGACAATCATGAGTCAACACATTTAAATTATAACCATCAATGTATATGGATTCAATTTGTCAATTAAGAAAAATAGATTGTCACAGTAGATTAGGAAACAAAATCCAACAATATATTGTATAAAAGAAACACACTTAACTAAAAACAAACATTGACAGGCTCAAAGTTAAAGGATGGAAAACAACACTACATGCCCCAGCACCTCAAAAAAAAAAAAAAGCTGGAGTAGCAATTCTGTTCTCAGTCAGTCTCAACTTTATACCAAAAAGGATCAAACAACACAAAGAAGGACACTATATATTGGTTAGGGGAAAAATTCAAGAGCAACAAGTAACACTCATAAATATCTATGCACCAAACACAGGAGCACCCAACTATGTAAGAGAAATGTTAATAGACCTAAAAAACCTAATATCCAAGACCACAATTTAACAGGAGACCTTCACAACATCAAAAAGATAGATGAAACAGACAAATAATTAGCCATTAGCAGAACTGAACCAGAGCTTGGAAAATATGGACCCAGTGGACATATACAGTGTTTCACCCAAACATAGCTGAATACACATTTTTTTTCAGCTGCACACGGGTCGTTTTCCAAAACAAAACACATACTAGTCTAGAGGTCATGCTCAAGTATATGCAAGAAAATAGATATTATCTGATGCATATTATGTAACCACAGTGCAATGAAACTGGAACTAAACAACAAAAGAAACCAGAAAAACCCGCTAAATTCATGGAAATTAAATAACAGCCTACTCAGCACTTAATGCGTCACAGAAGAAATTCAACAAGAAATTCAACAATATCTAAAATTCAATGAAAGTTCAACCAAAACTTACTAGAATTTATGGGATGTGATGAAAGCAATTCTTAGAGGGAAAATCATATCTATGAACTCACACATTAGGAAAACAGAATGGGAACAAATAAACATCCTAATGTTGTACCTCCAACATCTAGAAAAAGAAGAGCAAACAAAACGTAGAGCACAAAGCCTGAAGAAATTATAGAGGTTGGAGCAGAAATTAATTCAATTGAGATGAAGAAAACAGTTCAAAGAATCCAGAAATCAAAAAGTTGGTTCTTTGAAAGACTAAAGTTGATAAGCCTCTAGCCAACCTCATCAAAATGAGGAAAGAAAAAATTCAAATAAAAGCAATAAGGAATGAAAAGGGTGAAATGACCAGAGACCCAGTGGAAACGCAGAAGATTAGCAATAGTTACTTCAAGAATCTTTATGCTCACAGAATGGAAGACACAGAAGAAATGGACAGATTCCTCGAAATGCACAAATTCCCAAAACTAAATCCAAAAGATATAACAACTCTCAATAAGCCAATAAGAGCCAAAAAAAAAAAAAAAATGAACTGTTATAAACAGCCTACCAACAAAGAAAAGTCCATGTCCTGACGAATTCACAGCTGAATTCTAAAAGAAATTTTTTTTTTTTTTTGTCTTTTTGAGACAGGGTCTCACTATGCAGTTCAGGCTGGCCTAAGCTCACTTTGTAGCTCAGGTTGGTCTCGAACTCACAACAATCCTCCTGCCTCAGCCTCCCGAGTGCTGGGATTACAGGCCTGCGCCACCACGCCCGGCTTAAAAGAAATTTATAGAAGATATAATCCCTACACTCCTCACTTTAAAGTGAAATTGAAAAGTAAGCAGTCCTCCCAAAATCATTCCTGGAAGCAAGAATTACACCAATTCCAAAACCGGGGAAAGACATAACCAAAAAAGAGAACGACAGGGAAATCTCCCTCATGAACATAGATGAAAAAATCATCAATAAAATCATAGCAAATAGAATACAGCAAATCATCAAGAAGATCATACACCATGACCAAGTAGGATTTATCCCAGGGATGCAAAGATGGTTCAATATTCAAAAATCTAAAAAGGTAATACAGTATATCAATAGACTGAAATCTAAAAACCACATGATCATCTCAATTGATGCAGATAAAGTTTTTGACAAAGTCCAACACATATTCATATTCAAATTCCCACAGATAATTGGAGTACATGGACTCAACCTCAACTTGACAAAAGCCACCTATGACAACACAACAGCTTATATAATTCTAAATGAGGAAAAACTGAAATCTTTTACTCTTAGATCAGGTACAAGACAAGGATATACTCTATCACCTTTCTTATTAAATATAGTTTTAAAATCCTTAGCAACAGCCATTAGAAAAAAGGGAGAAATAAAACAATAAGAATAGGTAAAGAAGAAGTTAAATTACCATTATTTGCAGATGACATGATACTATACTTGCAAGACCCAAAAATTCCACCAAGAATTGGTACGGAAATTCAGTAGCACAGCAGGATACAAAGTCAATCCCTTAAAGTCAATAGCATTCCTCAACACAGATAACAAACACAGTGAGACCTTTTACAATAGCAGCATGGAAAATTAAATACCTTTGGATTCACTTTACCAAGGAGTCAAAGATTTTTTCACGGAAAATTACAACACCCTAAGAAAAGAGATTATAGAGGATTTCAGAAAATGGAAAGATATTCCCTGCTCCTGGATTGAAAGAACCAACATTGTGAAGATGGCCATACTCCCAAAATTGTTGTACAGACTTAATGAAATTGCTAGCAAACTGCCACCAACATACCTCCCAGACCTGGAGAAATTGTTCTAAAATTTATTTGGAACCATAAAACACCTAGAATAGCAAATGCAATCCTGGCCAACAAAGACAAGGCAGGAGACATCATAATTCCTGATATGAAATTACACTACAAAGCCACTGTGATAAAATCAACATTGTATTGACAATGAAATAAACCTGAGGCTCAATGGAATCGATTAGAAGATAGAGAGGCCTCTATGAACACCCTCAGCCACCTCATCTTTGACAAAGGGGCGACACAAGCTCACTGGAAGAAAGATAGCCGCTTTAACAAATGGTGCTGGAAAACATGGCTTTCTACATGCCAAAAACCAAAACTTGACCCAGCTCTATCACGATGCACTAAGTTAAAGTCAAAATGGATTAAAGATCTAACCATTAAAACAGAAACACTCAGACTCCTGGAAGAGAAAGTAGGAGACCTTGAAGACATAGGGGTAGGTAAAGAGTTCATGAACAAACATATATTTGCAAGGGAAACACTTGAAAGAATCAACAACTGGGAACAACTCTTCCTGAGGAGTTTCTGCACGTCAAAAGAAATTCTCAACAGTGTGAAAAGAAAATCCACAAATTTCGGAAAAATCCCAACTAAAAAGCAATCAGACAAAGGTCTGCTGTCTAGAATATATAAAGAACTAAGATATAACAGGGCCCTCAAATTTAAACACCCAATCCAGAAAAGGGCATTTGAAATGAATACACACTTCTCAGAGGACAAAATTAAAGAAGCGAATAAATATATGAAAAATGCACCACATCGCTAGTCATCCGTGAAATGCAAATTAAAACAACAATCAGATACCATCTCACTCCAGAAAGAATGGCTATCATAAGGAAATCAAACAACAAACTTTGGAGAGGTTGTGGGGAAAAGGGAACACTTCTCCACTGCTGGTGGGAATGTAGACAGGTACAACCATTGTGGAGGTCAGTGTGTGGAGAGTCCTTAAAAGAGTAGGACTAGAAATCCCATTCAAGCCGGCTACCCCCCTACTGGGAATTTTCCGAGAGGAACTGAAAACATTATATCATAGTGATATATCTGTACCTCTGTTTATAGCAGCACAATGTGTGATAGCAAAATCTTGGACACAACCAAGATGTCCATCACATGAGGAATGGTTGAAAAAGATGTGGTATTTCTATATAATGGAGTATTACTCAGCTATAAAGAATGATAAACTTGAAGCATTTATATTGAAGTGGATGCCACTTGAACATATACTCATAAGTGAAATAAACCAGAAACACATATGGAAATACTGTATAGTCTTCCTCATATAAGAAGTCAAAAGAAGAAATACAAACAGAAATGTACAACAACAACTAAAAAGAATTGAGTCAGATAGGTAGGGAAAACTGAATGGCATATACTGCAGTGTACTAGTCAGCTTTTCTTCTGTGTGGTTAACAATCTAAATTCACAGATCAAAAATTGGAGAAATAGAAAGGCCACAAGTTCAGCCAAAATTTTGGCCCTAGCCTTCCAAGGTCCACGAAGACTAAGGACATAAGAGAACCTGTACTGTAACATCATGAAACTTAGTTATGCCCCAAATTTTCTGATCAAGGAGATTATGGAGCCACAGAGTAAAGAGATTGATGATATTTAATGTGCCTGGGGAGAGTCACATGGAGAGAAAACTTTCTCTCAGGCTCTCACAGAGAGCAAACTGGTTCAGCATTGACCATGACTCATCCACATGGCTGAAACTGACAAAGGATCTAGAGTGAGGTTCAGGGTTACAGGATAAACCCTGAGGGGACTTGACTGATTTCATCAGATACAAATGCTACATTTCTTGTGTAGCTCTTTGCTTTATCTCGGTCTTAACCATCAAGCAGAAAAGTTTAAAAATGTTGTACATAAAGTGGGGCCATATTAATAATTTGAGCTATAGTCAACAACTTCTTCAGATAACTCACTATTATTGTGTACTGCTGGAATGTGTTTTATTGTGTCACCAATTTCAGGCACATAGAATAGTTTAATGACAATGGAGTGCCCATCTTTGACAGGTCTAGACAAAAAATGGGGATACAAAGGAAGAACCATGATGTGTTTGTGTAAAGAGTACAGTTAGAATAAAAATGCAGTGCTTCTGCATAATTCTATGAGAGGCCAGATTTGCACTAATAGTGGTTGGACAGGGTATTACATCAGCTTCTAGTACTATGGGCAACCACTAGGAAGGTAACAAGGTAGAAAGTATTAATTCTTGAAACTGTGCTACAATTCTTCTTGAAAAAATAAGTATACAGCTACAATCTCTGAATTCATTGATTAGAGACATCTGCTATAATAGCGTCTGTAAGTAGAATATCATGTATGCACCTTGTACGATACCCATTACGAAAACAATTTGCAGTGTATTAATGATTGAATCTCTTCTGTTAATTTGATTTGAAAGTGTCTTGTTGCTATTTGTTCTTCAATAAAAAATAAAAATAAAAAATACTTTATGCTAATTAAAAATTTAAGTATATTACAGAGATAATACCATCATGATTGCCATGGTAAAATGTTATGCTGACCTGGATCTCAAGTTTTCACTATAAAACTTTACATTTGCTATCTGTCAACATTCTGCAGTGATTCAAATTCTAAGACAACCATGACTTGTAGGAAATAACAGTGACCTTGTCAGGTAATATATATTTCAACTGTGCTTCTAGCTTTGGGGAACAGAATAGAAAGATGACTGGCCTAAAAGGATAGGCAATATTTTGGCCTTGGTCCTTCAAGGTCAATAAGAATCCAAGATATGAAGAAACCTTTCATTTTTTTTTTAATTTTTAAAAATCTTTTTAGATATTTATTTATTGGATTGAGGGTATCACTACATAGCTCAGACTCATAGTGACCCTCCTCTCTCAGCCTCCCCAAGGCTAGAATTACAGGCATATGCTACCACACCTAGATTCAATAGCCAGCACTGTGGCACTGCATGTAGTGCTGGGGATCAAACCCAGGACTCTGTGCTTGCCAGGCAGGAATTTAGACTGCTGTGCTATCTCCCTAGCCCCAGGAGACCTTTTCCACAGGGTCTTACAGCTTTGGTAAGTCACTCAACCTCCTGAGGATGGACATTATTGGACCCCAGAGAACAGGAGACAACAACTATCCAATGTGTCAAAGAGAAAAATGACTTTCATGCTTCCACAAGGAGCCACATGGTCAGGCCAGCCAGATATCTCAGTGGACTAAAAATCCTGCATAAGCAGAATGCAGAGGCTGGGGTTCGATCCCCAGCGTGCACTGAGAAGGCAATTGAGACTGGGCATGCTGGTGTGCACTGGAAATCCCTGCGCTTAGAAGGCTGAAAACAGGAAGATCACTATAAGTCTGACCTGTGTGGTGAGACCCTGTACCAAATACATTTTTAAAAAATGAAGCCGTATGGTCAAGCAAGACTGTGATCATCCTGGAGGCTGACACTGACAGCAAAGCTGAGAAGCTCTGTACTTGGTTCCAAAAGTAACTTGCAAAGAGACCAACTGACCTTTATATATAGCAAGAGGTTAATTTTAATTAACTTGCTCTTAAACACCCAAAAGAAAAGGATAACTAAAACGTATTTCAAAAAATCATTGTAGTGGGTTAGGGAGATAGCCCAATGGCACAAGCACTAACCTTGCCAGCACAAGGTCCTGAGTTTGATTCCCAGTACCAACAAAAAAGTCGTTGTAATAAAGACTAGAAATAGAGAGGGAACTCTAACCACTGACCCGTGATGTCAGTTTCCAGCTTGCCCTGTCCCTGACCACTGTTATTATTCAATATGGCTAGCAAACTAGAATGGAAGCATAAAAATTGAGCAAGAGCCTTGAAATTCCTTAGTTACAAATTGTCTTTCAAAACTGCAAAGCTCTCCAACTTCTTATGAGTAAAACTAAAGGGACTTGTGTACTAGTAAATTAAATTTTTATCTTTAGATAAATAATTCAGATCTGGTAAAAAAAAATCTTAAATATCAGACTTATAGACAAGCTCCACCAGCAGATGGTTGTAGATACCAGCTGGTTATGATCATTATTCCACTCCCTTAGGAGCAGTGTCTGGATGTGGTTCTTTTCTCTAATGTGTCTTTCATTCTAGTGCTCATGCATTGGTTGTATGTGCTTTAATTTCTTCAAAAAATTTGTTTATTCTTGCCTAGAGACTGCCAAATTTCAAGTGATCATGCAGATGTAAATGACAAATGTGCCAGACTTTTACAATGAACCACTAGACCACCCTTCTAAAAGGAGTTACTAACTGGTAGATGTCAAGATAAATTCTATTTAAGGCCCATTAGATTAGCTATCTACAGAAGGTCCCTGACTTCAATCTCCCCTACACAGATCTTTCTCAGCTTAAAACAGCTAGCTTAAAACTATACCCATTCTCTCCTAAGTTAGTGATACCTCTTCGGAAGGGGGAATATTATAGGCCACTAAAGTAGACAAAATTAATATATAGTCAGAGAGGAACTGAGCTCTCAAAGAAGTCTGTGATAAACACAGACCTCACAATGATGGCTGCAGGTACATATGAAGAATGCAAGAACTCAAGATAAAGCAAAAATGGGCAGAATTGCATATTTCCCTAAGGGGTAAGCAAAACTTGAGACTGCACTGTAATTAGTGGCACTCAGTTTATTAAAAACAGATATACATCAGTTACCCAAGTGGATGACCAGAATGCCTGAATCCACAGACCCTAAACCCAAACCCATGAACTCTTCTTCAAATTGTTGTGTTTTAGAAGTCATAGATAAGCCAAGGTGCTAGCCATATAACCTTGCTACAATTCCCACTCCTTTGTTGAATCAATATCAGCTAAGCCATTATGCTTATCTTTATTGGTTGATTATAATTTGAATCACATTGTAACTTTACTGTATAAGTTACACCTGACAAAGGTTCTTGGTGGCAATGCACTTGGTAAATAACTGTCACAAGTCATTTCTCATAAACCTTTCCTACTCTTACAAAAATATCAGCCCCAGTCATACTATTGTTGCCTTACCTGTCGTCAACACTATTCTTGTTAGAACATTTTAGTTAGAAGAAATGAATGGTAGTTATTTCTCATTGCTTCATACTATTTTTGCATGTGTCTTCAGTGCAGACACAGGTATGGGTGTGTGTGTAGGGGGTTGCCTATACATGTTTCTGGGACAACACACATACACACTGTTGAAGTATTCTTGGAAAAGATTGGTGTACTAATAGTGTTTGGACAGGATACCATGTCTGCCTCTTGTACTATGAATAACCACTACAAAGACAACAATAAGCAATGTATTAATTATTGAAACTATCCTATTAATCAGTTTTGAAACTGTCTCATTGTTATTTATTCTCAATAAAATTAATAAAAATAAAAATAAGTAAATAAATAAGAAGATTGGTAACTTAAAAGGATATCCTCAATAGTTAATCTGAAACATATGATAACACGGTATCTGAAAAAATCTCTTAAGACTATCAACCTTATGGGGAAAAGTCCAATAGATCTAAAAATATTTATTCACAAATATAAATCTATTGATAGAAAAAATTAGGTATAAGTAGCATAATACATTTGTAGCTGTATTTCTAAGTGTAGAGAAGTTCTTACTCTATAGCAATGGCACATTTGGCAAAGACTGGGAAATTTTAACCTGCAAAAAATATGTTATAGTTTATTAATTTATACCTAAAACCTAAAGTAATCAATTAAAATCTGTAAACTGTCCCATTGAATCAGACCTTCTTTTCTTCTGTTTAGATTTTTCACCAGCTTAAGTAATAAATTCGTTAGTAGCCAACAATAATAACATAATAAAAACAGGGGTTACACTTCAGCCCAAATTTTCACAAAACTACTGTATATATTCAAAGACTTTCACAGCACTGTCCGTGGACCATTTTAGTAAGTTAAAATGGAATTAGGTTACCATAAAATAATCATTTAATAATTCATTGCTAACTTTTACCCTGATGAACACTCTTCAAACATAAGGCTTAAAGTATACAGAAAATGTAGACATTCAGTACAAGTTATTGATTTTAGGAACTCAAAAATAGTTCATTTAAAATTTCTGAAAAAAAATATGGAGGCTCTTTTCAGCCCACTTCTAAGTAATAGTTTCTTCCTCTTTTGGACTGACAGTTTAACTGTATTTGGCAGGTTCATCTTGAAATCGGTGTTATATAGAGTCACATGCACAAGAACAACATTATAGAGCTAAAGTCAATATTTGAACTGATAAAGAGAGTTATGACTATAAAGAACAGAGGCATGATCCCTGATATTTAATGGGCATTCATTAGTTATGCGATTAATGAATGACCAAAGCAAATAGAATGTAATCTGAAGCAATTATGAAGGCTAGATGTGCTGGCTAAATCACCTGCACCAAAAATAAATCACAACAGGACATGCAGACTCATAGCTTCTGGTTATTTCAAAGCATCTCTCACTTGCCAAAGTTGATATCATTGAATCAATGAAAATCAAAGCTAACCCTGTGATAATATCTGCTGTTGAAGACTGCACAACATAGATACAGACAAAGCAGAAACATTTGATTAGCTACACGTGTACACAATCCAAAAGTCATTGCAGGCATTGCAAAGACACCTTCTATTGCCACTAAGCATCCTTATGGAGAAGCTGAATGACGTTCTAATCATGAGGTCTTCTGACCCTCTCTTCCTGCAGTCTACTAGGGCTTTATATTTCCCTGAAGAGTGTGAAGGTGTTTTGAAAAATTATATTACAAATTTGATTGCAAAACTGCTTACATAACTGCCTGATCTCTATGTCATAAAGAAGGCACTCTATTTCAAAAGTAAATGCAGTACTCGCAACAGCTTTGCAAGAATGAGCAATTTATGATGGAAAAAGGAAACAGAACATGGGTTTATATAACCTGAAGAGTTCATTTTTATTTTGAAAAAGATAGATACAGCATGAAATGTACAGAAAATGATAGAGCACAATTCATTTGTTACATGAATTATAAGCATAAATCCAGAAAAAAGAAGAATGAAAATATTAAATTTGAAATGTAATTATTTGTGAACTACTCTTATGAAAATTTTGTCTTTGCACATACAAAAGGCAATAGCTCTGAACAAAATTTACTAATCCACCCAAGAGGATTTCTGGATTTTATATCATTTTGCAGAGGTTAAAATAATGGGCACAAAAGCTCTAGATCCAATGAAAGCCTATTAAATCATAATATTGTGCTTCACTTGACCTCAATCATTTTGCAGCCATAATTGTAACTTAGTTTGTAATAAGCTAAATAATCCAAGGCACACGGATTGCATTTGGTTACAAAGATACAGAGAAGAAACAGTTTATAAGTCCAAAAGTATTGTGAGATGAGAATTCTTCCAGCATCTTACACATTTAATATACTATTCTAAAGATAGAGTATCATAATTAAAACTTGTTAAAACAAAAGAAAAAATATGTGCTGCTGATATTTCGCAAGTCCAAAGGAAATAACCTGAAATAATAGCCACATCATTTAGGCTGAACATCCCTTGAGCAGTGGTTTTTCCAAATGGGCTGAACAGCAAGCAGGCAGGAAAAAGGTACTTGCCATTTCACACAGTAGCTTCATCAGTACAGGAAAGCCATATCCGATGGGGGTCTCTGCAAGGGAAGTAGAACCCATTACTTCTCCGTTTTCACCTTAATGAAGTGAAACCAAAAGAGAGCAGCTCATTCCAACTTCATTTTGGGTTGAGAAGTCCAACACATTCCATTGTTCTTTTGTATGATTTCTTTAGTAGTACAACTCATCAAATTATTAGTAGAAAAAGAAAACTAAGAGGTTTCCTCTATTCCCCTACCCCATAATTAAAACATTAATAAATTTTGTACATTTACTCTATTTTGTGACTTCATAGCAAAAAAAAAAAAACTTTTGCTGAAGGCTTAGTTCTCGAGAATTCCTTCCTTCCCTGGTTATCTATAACAAATATTTAAACACAAACTGTCTTTCTCTGGCCTTTTGTCCATATCTAAACTGCCTATTATTCCAATCCAATTAATTTGCAGATAATACTGGTTAGGGAAATTAATATTTTATTGCTAAATCGAGTGATCCTCAACGTGAGGGAGGCAGACCTTTGAGGTTCTTGAGATCCTTTCAAGGGATATGAAAATCAAGCACACATTAAGGCTTTACCTGCCTTTCTTTACAACATAATGTACTTTTCTAGAGGTTGTCCCACATATGATAGCACAACAAACTAAATGCAAAGCCCAGATATGAGAATTCAGCTGTCTTAGAGATTTATGAAAGTATTTAAATGCCATTAACCTCACTCATTGGTTTAGAAAAATGTCACTTTTAATAAAAATATTCTACACATTTACAATGGTCTTATTAATAATGTAAAAGAAATATATTTTTATCTCTTAGCTTCAATATTGTTTAATGTATTTGGTACCGGGTATCACTATGCAGCCCAGACTCAGGATTCTCCTGTTTTCGGCCTCCTCAGTGCTTCGATTACAGGTGTGCACCACCATGCCTGGTCTCAGTGGCTGGCTCAGAGCACCTGCTGATGGGGGCAGCGTGGCATGTGGAGCCTGGGATTGAACCCTGTCCCTGTGCTTCCCTAAGCAGGCACTTAGTCTGCTGACCTATCTTGCCCTCCCGTCAGTTTTA
Source organism: Ctenomys sociabilis (assembly GCA_004027165.1). NCBI lineage: Eukaryota > Metazoa > Chordata > Mammalia > Rodentia > Ctenomyidae > Ctenomys > Ctenomys sociabilis. The sequence goes on along the minus strand of PVKA01008101.1, from coordinate 16,446 downwards.
GTTTTATAGTAAGGGAAATATCAACAATGTTAACCTGTACAAGTTAAGAGTTCTTTGGTGCTCTGAATTTTTAAGAAGATAAAGTGTTCCTTTCTCTACACATCTCTTCCCATCTCTGAGTCTCAGTTTTCCCTTTGTAAATTACATGTGAAAGAACTGGGCCTTTCTCATACCAATACATACTGGTAATGTTGAGAAATCATTTGGTAAACTGTAAACTGTCATACTAATATGAATTATGTTCATTGTATTATCAGAAGAGACACATTTATTAATTTTTTAAAGATATTATATCAGAGTTTATGCTCTGCAGCCTTGAGAGTACTCATGCTATTACTCTCTCACAAGGGTGGACCTTCTAAAATGAAGGGCTTGCTCTAAAAGACAGCAGGGAACAGGCCTCTGCTAAGCAGCACTCCCATCCTCCAAGCCAGTGCCTTCTAAAGAGAGGGAGTTCCCCTAAGTGGTCCAAAACTCGCCTCCATCCTGACTACTTGGAAAGGAATTCTTCTTTGAAACACTTATATTCCCTAAAGCCACTTTTGTGCTCTAATCTGCTGATACTAGGTATCATTAGCACATTTTTGAGAACTTGCTAGAATATATTTCCTGGAGGTTATGAAGTCCCTTTCCAACATGTAATTTTTATCTCCTATATTTTCCAGTCTGGAATCTACACTGATTTCTATGGTATACTTGAAGCTTCTTTATTTTCTTTGATTCTTACATGTCTGAAAAACATACTGGTGTGTAAAATCGCATAGAGCTACATATAAACACATAAATAAGTGCATGAAAAAGTGGCAAAATCTATTTGAATATGATGTGTGGATATTACCAATCTTAATCTCCAGGTTTTGATATTTTACTACAGTTATTCAAGATTTTTCCATTAGGGAAACCTTGGGCAAATGGTACACACAAGTGCTCTGTACTATTTTTGCCAGCTTCTGTGAATTTATGAATTATTTTAAAATAAAAATGTAAAGAAAATCCTATAAACATAAAGAGAAATACTGAAACACCCTATGCTTTTTTTTTTCTTAGTGGAACCAGGGATTGAACTCAGGCCCTTGCACTTGACAGGAAAGCACTTATTCCACTGAGTCATCTCCCCAGCCCCTGAAATACTCTATATTAAAAAAGATAAGTCAATTTGTAGAGATTTGGAAAGACTGACTACTTCATCAATTTCACTGGATGTCCATGCTTAGCTCAATTGGGTTCTAGATGAAGAGTATTTAATGAGCATTCATGATAACATGATATGTTTTGAATGTATTGGATGTAGCTAATTACTTTAGGATACTGACAAAAGATATCTCTAGGTATTCCATCTATTTCATCAATATCACTGCCTCAACAATTTCAACATGTCACTACTAACCAGTAAGGGCCTATCTCCTTCTTCACTGCCATCATCATAATCAGAGTAGAAATAGTTGTTAACCCATTCCTCGGGATCTTCAGGATTTTCTGCAGACTGTGACTTCTCATTCCAATCTACAAGAAAAATGTTGAGTGCAGCCATTAATGAAAGATTCTGCTTCACCACAGATGAGAAGTCAACTAATGTAATTCTTAAGGCCATATCCTTTTGACTAGTATCTTGTGCTATATAACATTGCCCATTAAGCTATACTATTTTGGAACTACTGATATGCTACAAAATGGCTGGATGTTACATTCTCTTTTTACTTTTTACAATGGTGGGAAAGTTGTTGTAAGTATTAAGTTAAATAACATTTTAGAGAGTATTTACCTTTTCTTATACAATTGGTTACATGCAAACAGTCCTTTTAGCTTATGGCTGGTATTATTATTTTGGCTTGACTTATCTCTGCCACACGGTGGAGATGATGTGTCACACATTAGATGCCCTATAAAACCCTGTATTATAGGCAGTACTTGATTTTGTTTAAAACATCAATTGATTTAGATTAAGTAGTCTGAATGATAAATTGGCAGAATCTCACCTTGACCATATTAAACTATTCATGTAACCTGGGGAAGGTCATGTCAGTTATCTCTGAATTGGTTTACACAGCCATCAAATTAATGCATAGGTCCTCTCCTGAGTGCTGTGGGGCCCAACACAAGGGAAGTGGGTAATGGAAAACTGAGTGAGGTCATCACTACTATTTCTCAACTACTGGGAAGCTGCAAGATTATGGACCATTGTATATGTCCTCAGTACCAGGCACTCTGTTTGGTATTTCTTCAGAAGACTCTATGCTTCTGACGCCAGAGTTATTTAGGGGATCCTGCTATGCGCTTCTATGGTATCTTTGCCTCCCTATTTGGATGCTTCCCACATTTTATTTTATTTGTTTATTGAATTATCTATCTACTTTACTAACTTCATGAAGATGGTGGCTGAATATACCTTAGACATTATGCCTTGTGCTTTGCATAATTATAGACATACAGATTATCTCACATTAGCACTTATTGGTTTAAATGTTTAAAATCACTTCAAACGGTAACATTCTCATAAAAACAATGAACATTCCAGTTGTAAATTAATCCTCTCAATCTATGAAATGAAGAGGAAGTGAAAAGTGCATTGCTTGAGCCCAATGCATGTTTTATTCCTCTCTACATCCTCTATTGCAGGGCTCCCAAACTTGAGCGTAGATTGGAATCACATAAACGGTGGTTAAAATTTAGATGGCTGGGCTCATGCCCAGCCAGGGTTTCTGCTTCTGAAAGTCTAGGACTGAGAGAGCCAAAGGAATTTCCTTCCGTACATCAAGATCAAAGTGATGCTGCTGCTGCTGCTCCAGGAGCAACACTTTAACAACCACTGCTCTGTAGTGCCCACCTGCGTATTTTGCATAGGCCAGACATGAGCCTTCTTAGCCTGGGGTAACTTTATTTTCTCTTTACACAACAACAACAGATGGACAGATTTCACAGATTAACTACTAGAAATAGGAACCTGCACCGCAGTGAATCTCGTCTTGGGATGCCCACTACATGTACCTGCATTCGCTTCTGCCTGAGCTGACATGAGCGCTGCACCACGCTCCACCATCGGACCGTTGGGCCTACATTCAGTTTCTTCAAAACTTCCACAAGCTCCTTGTTGTTTCCTGAAATATTAATGAATAACATAAAGGAGATTCTATACACCACCCTAAGAATAGTAGGAAGTTAAAAATTGTATGTCTTCCACTGATATTATGTGTTAAGAACAAGCTCTGTGAGTTCACTCAAACAGCTGTGTAACAATAGCTCATAGTATGCTGAAGCTTAAATCTTAGAACCTAAACCTCCAGGTTCTGTTTTATACAAAGAGAGACATCAGTTTGTTCTAGATCCAAAGCAGGTCATGTTGTATATGACTATTCTGGCTCAGTGGACTTTATCTGTCATGAATTAGCCAAGTTGTATATAAATGGAGAGCAAGCCTGAAACTATGAATTGTGCCTTATACTGTTGAGTTTGCACCATCCACTATTAAGCTAACTCCTGCATGCAAACTAAAGTCCTTGCTTCTACACTGTATGATAAAAGGCTGAGTAATGACTTAGGTCCTCCTACAGTCACAGTGAGACTCAGAGCCACATGCTTCTGATTATAGTTACTTCTAAAAGACAATGGACAAAAAAGAAACACAATATTTCTTGTAAGTCATTCAACAATCCCTACATCATGTAGACACTTTATGATGAGTGTCTTTGCTAAGATTCTGGAATCAGTGTAGAAACCCTTTCTGCATATATAGAAGTGTGGTGTGGACTTTCTAGCTCCTAAGATTCCTAAAAACAGAATACAAAGCCCACATCTCTCAACCGACAGCCATGTGCTATCATATGAAAATGCCACCTTCTTTAAGGACCTCATAGTTGTGTCTAGGATCTCATCCTTCTCCAGATTCTAACTTGCTCTCTAACTATGGCCAAATTACTAGCAAGTACTCTCCATCAAGGGATTGAAAGTGGGGAGCCAGTCCTCTGCCTGACCTCTTTCCACATTCTTCCAAGTCTTTTTTCAGTCAGATGGAAAGTATCCAAGAATCCCTGGATAAGAAATCAATTAAGTGCAGCCATTTTTACTACATGTTTACTTGCAAAGCTGCTTATAATAATATTGAGAACAAACCGTTTTAATCATGTTTTTAATAAACTGTCTGAGGGATAACCATGAAGGACCAGCAGGCACCAACATGTACATGGCTAGAAATGAGATAATGATGCATTGGAATGGCAGGTCTGCTTCTGCTTGAAAAGCTTTACATTGTGCCCCACTGCACACAGAAAAGAGAAGATTAAAGGAGTGATTGCTTTAAAGAATCATCACTTACTCATCAATGCGCTGAGGAGAAAGGTGATTCTGTACTGCTAACTGATCCCGTTGCACCTTTTTTTTAACTGTGAAATAAAATAGAACTTATAAAATTATCATTCAGAAGCCCCACCTTCTAATTCCATGTATGCTAGTGACTCTCTGTCTCTCATTGTCTGTCTGTCTCTCTCTTTGTCACCCTGTCTCTATCTCTGTCTCTCTTTTGCTGTCTCTCTGTCTCTGTCTGTCTCTCTCTCTCTCTCTCTCTCTCTCTCTCTCTCTGGTTTACCACAAACATATGCACACATGCACACACAATTCAAAGGACTTGAAATAATGAGAGCAAAGGCTGGTATAAACTTGGAATTGGAAAAGATCCAAACCATGTCTAGAAGTGGAACCAAAGCCCAGCTCCATATCCTAAACTTATCAGGCACTGATTCCTTGATGTTCTGAGCAATTTACCTTGTGTGAGGGATTGGGAATTGCACAGTTAGATCAATGTGTTGCTTCCCAAGCACTAAGGTTTATTGTGTAGTATAAAATAATTTAAATGACACTCTCCATCTTAATTTCCCACTTATTTCTTTAACAAACCTGTTCAATATAAATAACTTAAATATTTCCATTATCTGCCAATGTCACGAAGTCTGAGTCAATGTGCTGCTACTAAACTTGCTATTTTGATGAATGAGTATTTGTATTTACCTGTCATAAGCTCCTGTTGCTTCAACAAAACATTTCTTAGTTCTTTTAACCATAAGATCTTCACATCTGTGTTAGGAGCCTAAAGATGTTTTTAAAAAGGTGAAAGATACATATACTTTAAAAATAATGCTTTTACAAAAGGATGAACAATTAAATATATCAAACATGATCTGTTCCCACAACACCATATGCAACTTCTAGTTTTTTGAACTTTAAAATGTCTAAGAAGTTAATCATTAGCCATCTGATTTGATGGAATAATACATTCAAAATTATTTCAAAATTTACCTTAAAAGTGGAATACAACCCAAGAAAGGGGACCACAATTTCATTTATTTTTCTTTTTTCAGGAAAGGTTCTTTTGAAAAAACAAATACTTTTCTGTCTTATTTTGGTAAAATAAAGCAAGCTCTAAAATTTCTAAAAATAAAATTACTGACAGAATACTCTTAGTGACTGAGGAAACATGAATGCTTCCTTAAATATCATCCCATTATTTACAAGATAAGTTTGTTAAATTTTATCAAGTATTCTCTATTAAAGCGAATAAGTACAAAGCACTCTTAGGGATTATAGCCACAAAATAAAGAATTAAAGAAAAGTTTCTGCATTTGCAACAGATGACAGTGTGCAGAGGAGTTGGAAGTCATGACTCAAAGATTTATGGGCACATCTGCTTGAAACAGTTTCCTCTTTCACGTTTCCTGAATCAAGAGGGTGGACCCTACCCCTCTTCTAGGCAGAGATTTAACCATATTCTTGAGAACCACGGAGCAAATCTGAGCTGTAATAGCCTCGTGTCTTGTGATTAGGACCCCTTTAAATGCTGAAGACCAAAAGAACTAGGACAGTTCCACAATTCTAGAAAATTGATGAGACCACAAAAGTACACGCTGAGTGGTCAGCGATAGTTAATAAGTCTCCTAGTGTAACTATGCAAACTTAAAGCACTATGAACATCTCAACCTAAACAGTACCTTATTTTAAAGAAAATACGCTATCAGAAAAAAATGTTAAGTACACCATTAAACATACACAATTAATATGCAAGTGATCTATATTAAAAGAGTGAGGTTTTCAATCTTATTGATACAGGATCTCACTGTGCAGTTCAGGCTGGACTTGAGCTAACTTTGTAGCCCAGGCTGGTCTCAAACTTACAGCTATCCCGTCTCAGCCTCCCGAGTGCTGGGGTTACAGGCATGCACCACCACGTGTGGCAGAATGAGATTTTTTGAAATATAATGAAAATTATTTTTTCCAACTAAGATTTGTACGTCTTAATGCAGATTAAGGTTTCTAGCATAATTTTAGGATGACTAACCTGTATAATATAAACTTCTTCCTTGTCACCATACCATATTTCAAACTTGCGGTTGTCACCTTTTACATATTCTGTGAAACCAACTTCATCCATCTATGACAAATACACAAAATTTTTATGAGCATTTTATTTTGCATATGAAGTTACATTAACTCTACACCATATATTCTAAATGGACCAGAATTTATCACTTGGATAAAACATACATTTTATATTCAATGTCTATAAAATCATAAGTATAATCATAGGCACAGGTATTTAAGTGTTTTTATGGAAACGAACACTTCATAATTTGGATTGTGGGCTCCATCCCAGTGATTGACACAAACGTTTTAAATTCAAATATCCCAGTACCCTATCTAAGATTGAATCCTATTTTAAATGAACTAAACACCATTACAACAAACTATTGTCAAACTAACTACACACCAGTGAGAAAACCACCTGAAATTAATGTAAATAATTACTTCAAGTAATTACTTGCAGACCAGCTAATCTTACCAGTTTATTACTTATCTCCATAGAATCCTTCTAAGTTACATATATCCTTTTTATGGGAAAGAGAAGAACCAAGAAGGTACTCAAGTGTCCTCTATTTCCTATAATCCTTCAACCACTATAGAAACTAAAACTTCTGTCATGAGACTGTGATATCTTTTTATAGCCACTGAAACTTTGGTATCAATATTTCTTTCTCATCATAGCCTTTTCTCTTCTTCATGTTTATGCTTCATATGATCTTCTTCACTACTGTTACTAATCCCTTAGACAATTCCACTTGGGGAAATTTTACTTCCTTCTGCATTCTCTTTTAGTTCTCCTTTGCCTTTCTCTCTTTCTTTCAATTCCTAAATATTATCCAAAGGACTATCTCATTCTGTTCCATTTATAAACCCCCAAGGCCCCCAATTAAAACAAGCAAGTATTTAAATATTCCGTATTTTAAAAAAAAGGAAAGCAATTATGCACAGAATTGAAATGTAACACATTAGTGAACGAGCTTCTGACATCCATCCCAACTGGAGCCAGAAGTTACTTTGAAGATGTCCCCAAATAGTTTTGAGTTCTTAACATATCTCTCTAGCTTACTTCTTCTCAAATATTAAGCAAGGTGAATAATAATGTCACATTCAATCTTTCTAAAAATTGATCTTCTTTCCTCACATGGTTTTATCTTAAGTAGTTTGGTAAGTTGGAAAGCATATTGGCTTTAGGGTCAGAAAGGTGTATGTGTCTTAGTGTGAGCTGCTACACTTTTCTGAAATTTTATTTCCTTATTTGTAAAATAAAAACATCTGTTTCATACAATTTATAAAAGAATTACACAGCACGCATTAAGTGCTCAGATCACATAATGAGATTTTCAAAGTAAGAATTTCCTTTCTACTCTTTGCCTCATATGAACTGAAATATTTTTATTAGCTTTCATTGCTAGTATATAGCATATGATTATTAAGTGAATTTTGAAGTTGCTCTGGAAATATAGCCATGTGTACATGTTTGTTAAATTAAAATAACAGATAAGGATAATAAGGCATGAAGGGAAATATCTGAAGAACTCAGTATATCCATCAGATTAACTGTGATGTTATACAGAGTTTTTATTTACAGATAAGTGGCCGACTTCAAATGCAGTACAAAATTCTCAACAGGACATGACAAGGCTGTGGAATTCCAGCAGAGTATGGTGCAGGCAAGATAAGTGCTAGGAGACACTGAGCAGTGAGGTGTCTGCATTACACTCCCCACCACGCCACGATTTACAGAAGTAAGCCTGTCTGTTGAGGAGCACGTTGACTAGTAATGCCAGAGATGGCTTAATGCTGGATTTATGTGGTATGTAAGCAAGAGGAAGTAAGTGGAATCTGAGAAATACCCTACTTTCCAGTTTTCACCAATAGCAGCACCACCGTGGTCCTAGGAATCCTTGCCTAAATCCTCACAGGAACCTTTGACTATCTTAAAATTAAGTATATTAGGAATTACTAGAGGATCAAAAAAAAAAATTAAACAGATTTCTTTTCGAGTATCGAGTATTACTACTTTTCTGTATCCAGTAAATGACCAGGCCCATAATTCTATCTTCCACTGAAATGTTTCCACTGTACATCCCTCCCTCATTTCCCTGCTAACTACTGCAGTGTCAATTCTCTTGATTGTATTACATCACATTGGTCCTTCTTCCTTTGCACTTGAGAAACATTCCGGTGATATGCCCTTAATTATGACATATTCAGAGCAGACCAGGTAGCTCAGCAAGACTAAAATGCCTGCTTAGGCAGAGCGCAGCGACCAGGTTCAATCCCTGGGCCAGCTCATGCCAGTCTCATCCCCAGGGCAAGTTGAGATGGTGATTGAGACTGCGCATGGTGGTGTGCGCCTGTAATCCCAGCAGCTGGGAGGCTGAAAAGAGGAGAATCACTATGAGTCTGACCTATGTAGTGAGACCCTGAACACCCTGTAGTCCCTGTCCTAAATTCATAAAAAAAATCATATTCATTATAAATTATCAATAAAAATCAGAAACTCTGCATTAGGTAGCAACTAGGTCTCCCTACAAATGAAATGGGAAGCTAATAAATTTGGATTATTGTAAAGTAAAAATGCCTTTCCAACAAATAAGTACATGGATAACAGAACTAAATCCTGTCTGGAATAGATTACAACTTCTTGGTACTTAATCCATGTTTACCAGCAACATAAAAGTGTCTCAAATATTTGAGGGCTTAGAAGAGGACTGCTAGTATTAAGTGACCAACTGAGCATTTCTGAGAACATAGCTGAAATTTTAAAGAGGCTGGGCACCTGGGAAGCTGGGATGCTGCTGTGGATTCAGAAGTGAAGCATGGAGAATAAAACAGTAGGAAGAGCTAACCCAGAGTGAACATCTTGCTAGGAATAAGTCTTGGCAGGGGACTTGACAGAAAAAAGCTAAACCAAGGGCAGTTTCTCTGGTAGCCTCTTTACACTAATACCTCAACCTATTGTAGGACAGTGTCACCTGTCTTCTTAACTGCTGCTGAGAATGACATCTACTCTCAAATATAATGCTAATAACAACTATAAAAGAACATGTTCATGAAAAAGACTACAATAATAGGGGTTGGGGGTTCAAGGACTAGAATTTTCAAGTTGGTCTCTAAATATTGTTATACTGTCTTTCAAACTTGAAAGGTAAAATTCAGTAGGGTGAAAAAATATTAAGTCCACTTGTTATGGCCCCTTGTGAATGGAAAGTTCCTTTTGTCTGAGGGCACAACAACCTGGAGCTGTTACTGGGTTGCCAATGACTTCCTCAAACAGTACTGCTCTCATTTTAACATCAAACTCATGTTAGGATGAATAGTAGTTTTGGTTATAAAACATAATAAAATCGTTTCCAAGGACAGGGTAAATATGGAAAAGATTTAGCTGGGAGTGGCTTTGGACACCCAGGAAGCACTAGCCTGAGGAATGGAGGAGGTGCAGAAAGGAAAGTAAGTGAACATATACTAAGAACCATCATTTCTCCAATTTTAAACTGCATTGTAAAAACAATTGTACCCTTTTTCCCCTTGTCTTTCCTACAACATCCAAAGGCTCATAAATGCTAAGACCAAGAATTCAGTCAGTGCCACAGGCAAGTGACTGTTTATGCAGCCAGCTGGACATTTCCTGTTACTGTAAGCTGCAACTGTGCTCTTCAGGGTACTAGAGAGCACCTCCCCTATAGGGAATGTCTAGAACTGCAGTGAAAGGAGGAGGAAGGAATCCACAGCTCTATGCTCCTTACCCTATTTCAAGCATGGAAGGTCTGCTTTGCCTGGTTTCTGTATGACTTCTACATAAGATATCCTCTAAACAAAGTGAAGGGTGACAAAGCATAAACCCACCCACTAAAGAGAAAAATAATAGGTAGTGGGAGACAGTGAAATAGATCTTTTAGAAAAATGACCAAGAGATGGGGAGAAAGTATGTAATCATTATGTACTGCTTTAGTTTTAAAATCCCACTACTTGAAACAAAAACATATATATATATATATATATATATATATATATATATATATTACATTACACAGTTCAACTTCTCTTACTTTCATACAGTGCTTATAACTGTACGATGGGTATTTATCAGAGCCTTCTCCAGTTTCATTGCGCCTCTTACAGAAAACAACAGCTTTTTCGTACAGGAAAATGTGTCGCTGCATTGGTTTGAATCTGGCAAAATCCTTCATTTTTGTGGCACCTTTCTTGTGTCCTAGCCAAACATTGAATCCTCCTTGTATTACCATCTTGCCAAAATCATTTAAATTTCCCTAGATGGAAAATAAAAGACCATTAGTGCAAGGCAGAGTGACATTTGGATTCCTGGCATCAGCATTTTAGGGTTTCTCTTCACCTCCTAAATCCCTGCAGCATAATTTGTATTTTGAAATGAATTCATTATAACCTTTTATGTGAACACATGCCATTCATTGCATATGTACAAAATTACTGTGGAGATGGAGGCTAGAAGAAACATCCCATTCCTTGTCTTCATACCATTTCCATACAGAGATAATTCAACTGGACTATGTCTCCTCTTCTCTCCCATTGGAGCATGACATACAATACTAGGATTCCCCACTGGGTGGAGCCAATCTATTAAAAGGCTGCAAGCTCTGGAGACTTAATCCATTTTTTGTATATCTATCCTGGCCTACAGCAAGCAGCAATTCTGAGACAATAATTTCTTGAGTAGTCCTAAACATGCGTTTAAGCAAGATCTTCCCAGGTCTAGACTTTGGAATAAGTTATTGAGGACATGAGAATGTCAAAAAGCTACTCAGTTGCTGATCAGAAGCCAATTCTCCACTTAGTAGTATTAGTAATAATGCTAATATTTTGATCTGCATTTTTCTGCCTCTTATATGTTATATCCCAATTGATTTCAGGTCAGTAAAAACGAATACTGGTATGCTCACTCTCTAAACTTCCAAAAGTTGTTATGATTTACTTACAATATAGCCATTGATTGCAGTCTGATGCATGGAGTCATTAACTGACTTCAGCAAATCCAGCATCGTGTCAAGCGCCTCCTGTAACTGAGTAGACCCTTCTGAATCTTTGCTATATTTCAATAGCTCCTGTAATTAGAAGTCAGGAAGTAACATTACTATCAGGGACATAATAAAATAGTTGGGGAAATGAATACATCTTTGGCTAACATGCTTTTAAGCATGAATTGAAAGATAATGTCACTTTTGGAGTAATTTCTTTCATATGCTGTTTGTCTCATGAATACTATATTTAATAGCAATGTTTAAACTGAGTAAAAGTAGAATAGTGAATAAACAGTAGAAAACAATGAGCCTCATGCTTTTAGAGCCTGGGAATAATAGCTATTGAGACACATTAGAGATTAGTTTTTATAACATATTGGTTTTTAATTACACATGTGTTTTTATCCTGTACATATAAGCATGTTCTGTCCAAGATACAATCATAATACATGCAGTATACAGATAAAAATGTATTTTAGAATAAGCTATGCTGTACCTATGATTGACACCAGACTTACCGATCCTTTCACATTATACTAGAAGACTATAATTTCTATGTTTCTGTGAGAAGGTCAATACAAAATAGAATCTCAGAACTAAGAATATGTTAGCTTAGATCTTTTAATAATATTAAAAGTTCTTTAGTACAGCATTCCACATGAAACAATGCACTGTGCATGGAAAATTAAATTGTTAATGCTCCAGATATTTCCAGCTTGATACTTATTGCTGACTTTGGTAATCATCGGAAATGCACACTACACTGATTTTACTGCCAACTTGAGTCTTCCCACTTAGTGATCCCTCCTATATCAAGTGCTTCCAACCAAGTGACTCCATTTTCTGTGTATATTTGTGATACATAATAGTTACATTTCTTTGGGGAAATAGGTACACACACAGAGAAACAGAGAGAGAGAGAGAGACAGAGGGAGAGACAGACAGAGAGAGAGAGAGAATCTGGACCTCTTATGATTTCTTTGCCTCCTGTTTCTTATCCCTCTCTTCCCACCTTTCCTTAATCCCCTTCCCTTTTTCAAAAAGTAAGATTATTTGCTTCCCAAGAGTTCCCTTCAAATAGCTTCACTGCACCTCCTCAAAAATGTAAATAAGGAAAGAAACAAATGTTTCATACATTTACCTTTAACAGTAACTGGTACTTCGTAATTCGTTGTACTGGCTTGAGCAAATAAGAATCCAGACCAAGTCTGTGATTTAATTTTCTTTGACATTCCTGTGATTAGAAGATAATTATCAATAAATTTAAATTTAAACATGTACCTGTGAAAATACCAAGTGTTCACTGATAAGCCCCAATGCACGAATACTTCTTAATTTATTTGAAAGAATGTCTATCAGAAAAATCTGATACATGTGGCATAGAAATTATAAATCATGGTAATAACTACAGCAAACAGCATTTCAAATATTTGTGTGGTAGAAAATTCAAATATTATAAAGACTAAAATGTTTTCAGGTATAAATGTGTATTGATGTGGAACACTTACATAATGAGTACATTAATGGCATTAAAAAAATTCTTCGATATATCCAAGAAAAAACAGTCCTCATCAACTGCTGCTGTATTTCATCCATCAACTGACTGACTGTACTACAAATATAATGGTCATGACCCTGTGTCCTGAAAACACTGTAGGGCCCCTAATTAAGCCAAGATGAGACTGCTTAGGAAAAATGTTCATGTAAGAAATGTAGAGGGTGAGAAAGGATGTATCTGAAAAAGACACAGGACCCTCCACTGGGGAGGGAGGGTCCAACATACAATCAAGTTCAAGTAAAATTTATCGATCTATGGCTAAAGATAGTGAGCACATGCAAGCTTTTAGATCTCCTCATTCACAAAAACCAACTAAAATGATTGAAAACCTACTTTTCTTGAGGTAAAAGCCCAAAGAAGATGGGAAAGGAGAAAATACTGACAAAATTTGTAAGTTGAAGTCCAAACTAAGTAATCTGAACATGCTGGAGAAATGTGAATCTGTTAGCACAGAGAAAGGCCAAAGAAATGCTCATTTCATGTATGGAACATCTCTCAATGCTTGCTCCTGCCCTTGAGAAGAATTAGATACAAAGTGCTTTTAAAAGTCGAAGATGAAAATGGGGCTTGAAAACAGATGCATGTTCAAAGTCTTATTAAGAAATAATTATCTAAAAAGAAATATTGCTGAGGATGTGGAGCATTCAATGACCTCATATACTGTGGGTGGGAATACAAAACAGAGCAGCCCTGTCAGAACACAATCCAATAGTCCCTCAATATTTTCAACTGAGAGTTAGCATAGGACTTGAAAGATTTTCAAGTGCAGAGTCTAAAGAAATGAAAATATATGTCTAAACAAAAACTTTCCCAAAAATTTTCATAGCAAGATTATTCATACTAATGAAAAAGTGGGAACAATCCAAATGTCCATCAACTGATGCTTAGATAGACAAAATGTAACATATATAATCAACAGCAGCTTACTCAGCCATAAAAGAATGAAGAGCAGATGCACACTACAGGACTGATAAACCTTGAAAATATCACACCAAATGACGCCAGTAAACCTGAAGACGATAATAGTGTATGATTCCACTTACACGAAAAGTTTTGGATCTATGTCAATAGAGACTGAAAGCAGACTGGTGATTTTCCTAGGACTATGAGGATGCGTGGAGGAAGACATCTGACTCATAAGTGGCACAGGAAGTTTTACTAATGGGAAAACGTTCCTAAGTTGATTTTGATGATGGCTATACATTAGGAACATTCTGCAATTACTGAAGTGTATACTTTAACAGGGTGAATATGATAGTTTTTAAATTATATGTCAAGTAAAGCTGCTATCAAAGAATTAAATGGGTGTGAAATCTAAAATGAAAGTATTTCCAATAACTGCACCACTATCTACAACTGGGTGGTTGCCCTTTCCACCTCCAGAAGAACAGATATTTATTTAGATAGAGTAAAACTGAGGATCTCTGGACTAAGGGACACAAGGTCCAAGTGGTGAGAGGTCATACTGAAATCAAGTAGAGTAATTCACATCTTTTTTCCAAATGAAGAATTGATGGCCTTTCTCTTCAACTCTACTACCATGACCCTGGCTTTCAGACCCTCGGATTGGACAGTACTCTGAGGAAGAGCCAAAAGCAAAGGACCTAGAGAAACAGGTACTGATAAGTACCTCAAAGAATCAGCTTGAGACAACACACAAGAATAAGAATCAGGATCATGAAACACAAAAACGTACAGGAAACTCCCAATGGGCTTTTTGGTACTTATTCCACATGTAAGTGAACAGGTAATCATCATCAGAAGTAAGGATCTAACATGAGTGGCAGGTAGCAAGTGAAGAAAAGGAAATGCATTTGCAGACAACAGGAACTGTTCTTAAAGAACAAAACTATGTTCAAAATCTATTCTCATCTTCATAAATTAAGATGCTGAATTTATGAAATAAAACCTAGATTCTATTAAGGAAAACTGGGAAAGAAAAGAAGTTATTACTTTCAGAATTGTGAATATAATAGCCAATATAAAATTTCAATAAAAAGAAAGGAACAATGTCACAAAGTGGAGTGAGATAACAAAGAACTGGAAAACAAAGAAAAGAGAAATTGAGAACCAGCAGGGCATCCACCATCTCAACAAGGGAAATTCCAGAAGCAGACAATGGGCACAAAAGTGAGTAGAGGAAACTGAAGGGAAAAAAATCAGAGTAAATCTGGCCTGAAGTCTTCAAATTCAAAGTGACCACAACACTACCTTAATGATGCAAATAACACCAATATCCAAACTCTAAGGATAAAATAAGTCCCACAAGCTTTTAGAGGACCAAATTAGGTCTCCTACAATGGACTGAAAATTAAACCACAATCAGATTTGTGAAAGGCAACACTAGAAGTTAGAAGACAATTATGTGTTGTCTAAAATTCTGTACCCAGCCATGTAGAATAAAGACATCTGCAGACACCTATTAAAAACTTACCTACCGTAAACAACTGGATGGTTTGTTCCACCAAATAAGAGAGTATCCATCTATGGAAAATGTTTAAGTGAAATAAATTGTGCAAATATATTTAAATATCCCATTGTTTCACTGGTGTGAGAAACCATAAGTGTAAATAAGGATTAAAATGGATGATGCACACTGGGAAGTAGGAAGAAATTTTTCAAGTGGGATGAGAAACAAGCAAGGGGGGAGGGGAAAGGGAAGAAAAGAAAAGGAAAGCAGAAAAGAAAATGGAAGGAAAACTTGGAAACAAAGCTTTTGTAAATAAAGAGGGAAAGAAGGGATTGACAGGAGGGGAAGGGCACTGGGAACAGTCAGGTGCAAAATCGCTATGACATTGTGACCATTACATAGAGCAAAGAGAACCAATAAGATAATTCAACAAAACAAGTGTGTAAAATAAGAACAAAATACTTGACATCTGAGAAGCTTGAGAACCTGTTTAAGAGGCAAGTGAAGGGTATCCTGTGGCTCCTGAAAAGAAGGTGTCTAGAGGAACAGGTCAGAAAACACTAAACGAAAGTTCTCAAAAAATAAAAAATTTAGAGAAAATCAACATGCATAAATATACTTAGAATACACTGTATACCTCTTGAAACTGAGAGAAGTTGTGGTAGGAGTTAGGATAAGTACTTAGAAAATTAAGTAAACAAGAAATGTACAACAACAACTAAAATCAATTGAGTCAGATAAGGCAAAGTGAATGGCATATGCTGCAGGATACTAATCAACTTTTCTTCTGGATGGTTAACAGCCTAAGCTCACAGATCAAAGCTGGAGAAATAGAAGAGCCACAAGGCCAGCCAACATTTTGGCCCTAGCCTTTCAAGGTCAGCGAAGACTCAGGACATAGGAGAACCTGTACTGCAACATCATGAAACTCAGTTGAGCTCCAAATTTTCTGAACAAGGAGATTATGGAGCCACAGAGGAAAGAGACTGAAGTTCTATAGTGTGCCTGGGGAGAGTCACATGAAGAGAAAACTTTCTCTCAAGCTCTCACAGAGAGCAAACTGGTCAAGCATTGGCCGTGACTCATCCACATGGATGACACAGACAAAGGATCTACAGAATAATGTACAGGAC
>PVKA01008100.1:0-74544 GCA_004027165.1 Ctenomys sociabilis | reverse complement strand
TGTGAAGTCAAAAGACTCCAGCTGACAGAGCAAAGCAACAACTCAAGCCTTTCTCTGATGAGCACACTGGGACCAGATATATATAAATCTCCCTTCTGGCCCATTTACTTTGGATCCATGCGTGCTTCAGTATGCTCATGCCACCCAGCTGCCTCTCGAAATGTTTTCTCAGCTCAGACCTTCCAGGGCCAAGAGCAGTATCTCATACATGAAAATCCCAAAAGTTTGGCCCAATTTTCCACACTAGAAGGGTGGCTCAGAGCCATGAGGGGCCAATGCAGGTAGAAAACATAGTGGGTAGGAAGGAAACCCTACAAAGTCCGATCAGGCCGATGGGAGTCTTGGAGCTGCCTGGAGATTACTATGGCACATCTTTGCGTAAGATAATTAATTGGCACATGTTAGCTGAGCTCCAGCTTTCTTCTGGGTTCCGTTCTAAGTGCTGAGGCTGGAGTGGGGAATTTCAGGGACTAGTTCTCTCTACTAAACAATCTTCCACACTAGTGGGAAGGTAGGAAAGGAGCAGCAGACATTCTAAAGCCTGCCCTCACCTGCCAGAGCAAGCGAGGGACATCTCACACCTGAAGGGCCAGGACAAGGAAATCAGAGCTCTGGGATACCCGTGTCTCCCTTTTCTCACATGAAAGGAGCCTAGCATCTGGCGGGCCTGCCTTGGACTCTGCATAGCTGGCCTGACCTGACGTGGCCAGGCCACTCCCTTGGCCCAGGTGTCTGAGAATCCAGGTATTCTGCAGAGATCCTCTGCAATCTCCAGCTAGTTTCTCCCAAACAAGTACAGAGGAGCTATGTTGGCGTCTGCATTTGGAGAGCTGGAGAGATGCAGAGGAGCGCTCTTCTCTGCCAACAGAGCCCAGAGGGTTCTGCTTACAGAGGGAAGGAAAATCAATATGGCTCTTTGAGATGAAGTGTTGTGTGTGAACAGTGCCCACAGGGGCATCCTAGGGAGACATGCAATGTTGCAGCAGATTAGAAAGAGGAGGAGGAAGAGGAAGAGGAAGAGGAGGAAGAGGAAGAATTCCTGTGAAGCTTCTGAGTTTCACAGTTTGTCCATGCCTCACTTCCTTATAACCATTACCTGATGGAGACCTAGAGGGGGAGGTGCTCCTAGGTTCTTGGTGTCCCAAACAAATAATTCAACAGAAAACTCAAAGGCTTTATTAGAAGGAATAAGAAAAGTAAGGAAAGTGCACTCTACCACCAGGGGTCTCAGAGAGGAGCCCTGATCCCCCCAGGGCCAGACCTGGGTCTCTAATATCCTGGGGCTTGGAGTAATGTAGGCCTGTGGGCATCTGACTCAGCCTTCCCATCAGAGACGTGTATACCATGCAAGGATGTGGGAGGCAGAGTAGTGAAGTCCAAAGCCCACGGTCTGGATCAAAAGCACAATGTGGAGGAGGTTAGACACCTGCCAAGTTCCTCCTGCATGGATTCAAGCATGCCTTGGGACCCTGGGGATGTGTTGACCTTTATCTATATTTTCCCGTATTTTGACATAGTTGTCCTGGCTCTGGTTGCTTGATTTCTGACCAGCAGCTTCCTGCTATTTGCTTGTCCTTCCTCTGCCTCCTTCCAAAGCTTCTGGCCTCTGATCTCGCCAGGCAACAGGAACACAGAAGCTGCTCCTTCTTGAATAGCTGTCGTGCCTGGCGCTTTGCACATAATCACTGGTAATATAACTCTAGTGAAGGATTTTGCTGTAAATACTGGTACAACTAGTTTTCTTTTTCCTCTTCCTCTGCCCTTTTCTTCCAGTGTATTTTGAAAAGATTTCTAGAAATGGGATTGTTTGGTCAAATAATGACCAGATAGAGCAAAGGTGCAGCAGCAGCAACACCAGAGTCTCCCGGGATGACTAGCAAAGACCTCAAAGGGTGGAGGCTTCCAGAGAGATAGGGTCACCCCAGGCCCATGTGCAATGGCTAATGCAGGTGTGCTGGATGCTGTGGCAACCTCAGGGATCACCTGAGCTCCTGTGATTCCCAGAACTGAGTTTGTACATGGAGAATTGTGGAGGTCACAAATTGTGTGTGCTGCCCCCCCATGACAGACAACCACTGTCTCCAGGATTGCTTATTTCTAGTTTTATCCGAAGGCTAAGACCCCCTCATTTCCCTGAGATCTGGATCCCTAGGGGGCCTCATCTAGATTTGCTCCCCAGATGTGGAGAGGCACACTTGGCACTCGGACAAATGGGCATGTAGGAGCCATGTTGGAGGGAAGGTGGAGGCAGAGGCTGGGCCACAGAACAGGATGGCTGTGGTGATGGCTGTGGCCCGCAGGCGAGAAGAGCAGAACACAGAGTATGATGTTGTGTAGCCTGAAGCCACCTTTTCCCAGCTTGGATTCATTCACAGAAAGGTGGCTCTGTCCTTCTCTGTCTACCCACACAGCGCCACACGGGAGATGGGGCAGTGGCCTCATCACTCCATAGTCCCTGTACCCCATGAGACTAAAAGTGTAGAAGGTCTCACTTTTGTCTAGTACTGCCTTTGTTGTAGCTACCTGGTATATACATTTCCATGTTTAATGATTCATTTTACACTTGAGAAATTTTATGGTTTAGAAAGAATAGTCCCCAAGACTCTTGCACTTAAGAGGCAGGTGACTGAGTGAAGTGTGACACTGGGAGCAGGCCTAGCTGGACATAGTCACTGTGGGTGTGGCCCAGAGGATTCACCTCCCCCTGCCCCAGGCCTCCTTTGCTCCAGGCTTCCTGGCCACCGTGAGGTGAGTATCTGTCCCCCGCCAGGCCCCTCTGCCATGCAGCTTCTGCATCAGGGACAGCAGGCTGTGAACTGTAACAGTGTGCCAGAATAACCCTCTCCTTTAGGCTACGCATCTGGTGCTGTATCTCAGCAACAGGAGCACGGCTAAGGCAACAACCTGCCAGTGACACAAGATCTTGAGTCTTAGCCACATGCCCATCTTCCCACGGCCCCACAGCACCAGGGTGGGCAGCTTATCGCATCACGGCAGCCGGTCCACTTGCACAAATGACCTCTGCTCACAGTTCTGGTGTGGGACTGTGGTATGCTACCTGGAGTGGGTCTTTTTTTTTTTTTTTAATTTAATACAGAATCTACAGGGTCTCACTATGTAGATTGGACTTGTAGTGATTCTCCTGTTGTTAGCCTCCCAAGTGCTGGGATTACAGGTGAACGCCACCATGCCCAGTCTCAATTGCTATCTCAATATGTCGTGGGGGTGGGGCCAGCACAGCACATTGGGTATTGAACCTCAGTCCCTACATCTGCCTAAACAGGCGCTTTAATCTGTTGTGCTATCTGGCTGGCCCTACCCTTAGTGTTTTGGATATCACCTCTGCATCCTTTGACTTAGGTAAGATTCAATAGCAAATTCCAGCTAGATTTGAGGAGAGGGGATAAACCTGACAAACATGAGTAGCCTTATTATGCCTCCAGGAAAGGATCAGTTCTACTCTGTAGAAAGGAGCTCACTTTTGAGTTCTGTTAATGTACATAGAAGAGGTACTTCTTCCTGCAGTGTTGTTCCTGTCTCCTTCAAACAGCTGTGGAGATTAGATTTGCCATCTTCACCATGGCATCTGGTTGCCAGGGTGACCATGCTCTCCTAGAACAGAAAATCAAATAGTTGTCTGTAACTTACAGGTAAAGGTCATGCTCAGTACAACACACCTCCTTTCCACACAGGAAGGGAAGCACATGGTTAGAAGGAAAGCAAGGCTGCAGGCTTCTTGTTTAGGCCCAAGTTGGTCAGATGTTCAGGGACCAGCAGTGTGTCAGCAGGCGTCTTGGTGCTGAGCAGCAGTTCTGCAAGTGGCCTCAGAAATATGTTGCAGTGCAAAACATGCAATGCTGTGTTAATGGGTGGGATTCCCACAGAACAGCTCTGTGTTTTCCACCTTCAGCAAGCCCCCTACTGCCATCCCCATCTTTAGAATGAATATAGCCCATATGGCTGAGGCACAGGTAACTCTACCAAAGTCATCATATGAGACATAAATTCCTCAGATCCCGTGAGTGACTTACATAAGACTTTAATATCCTGCTTTTTAGGGTTCAGACTCAGGGATGGCAGAGCTTGGGGGATAGTTTCTGGCTAGGATCACTCATAGCTGTGGCTCAAGCTTGAAGAGACAGAGCACTCCTTCTTGGAGCTACAGCAGAGACAAACTTCTGCAGGACTCCTAAGCAGAGAGGAAAAGAGCTACCAATTCACTGTGCTTACTGCTTTCTACTCTGTGTATTGTAATTTTCACTGGCGTTGATGCTTATGGTGATATTGCCACCACTACTGCTTTGAGTACTACTAGAATTTGTGGGCTTTCTTCCTAAATAATTTCCAGTGGGTATATGAGGAAAGTAAAATAAGGAAGCGGAAAAGCTATAACTTTCCAAGCCATACAGAATCGAGTCCCTTCCTCTGAGATTGGATGCCTAGGAACACTTCCCAGAAGTAGCCAATCTAGAGTGTTACTTCAGAAATATTCTATGCTTATATAAAGATGTATAAATATATTCTAACAGATGCAGGATTTAATATACATACTGTTCTGCAACATGATTTTACCACTTAGCACTGCGCCTTGAACATATTTCCTTATTAACACCTATGGAGCTATAGAAGGAGGAACTGATTTGGCGCATGGTACAGGGAAGGAACAGGGCTGTAATTAGGGACATGGGAAGGGATTTGACTAAAAATGTAAGAACTTCACTCAGCACAGTAGCATGACTTATGCAACAACTCAAATGTTAATTAAAAGGAAATGCTATTACCGTGTCATAGAAAAATGCACAGCTAAGTTGTGTTTCCCTTGAACTAGACTTGTTACGCAGGTGACTATTAAGTGTCATGTGTAATGGGATTTTTGTTATAATTCACCATGCCAATTTTTGTGTTATTAATGTGGGGCTTTTTATGTATTTAGTACAGGGTCTCACTACATAGATCTGACTCAGTGATTCTCTGTTTTCAGCCTCCCAAGTGCTGGGATTACAGGAGCATGCCACACGTCCAGTCTCAATGTGCCCTGGGGGTAGGACTGGCAGAAATGCAGGGGATTGAACCCTGGCCACTGTGCTCTGCCTAGGCAGGTGCTTTAGTCTGCTGAGCTCTCTGGCCAGCCCCTATTGATATAGTTTAGGTAGCTTATATTTATTTACATTATCTAGACAGGGAGATCTGAGCTTCCTTGGGCACGGACAGGTTATTATTAATTCATAGCAATAACCATAGAAGTTTCCCTTTGCCCTGAACTCATCTCCTCAGGATAGCATGGTAAGAGATGGTGTCACTGAGAAGCCCCAGAGTACAATCTTGAGGTCTGCAAGGGACAGCAGTGCCCCTGCTTCCCTGTGCTCCCTAGTGCAAGGTCTCCCAAGTTTCTTTGCAAGGACAACATGTATCCAGACCTTTGGGATCTAAGCAAGGGTCTCTAGGAGAAGAGTGACAAGTGCCTGTGAACTCACAGTCCTTAAGGAGCTCTGGACCCTGGGCTTCCTCCCCTGCTGCAGCATAAGTACTTTCCTTCCTGGGGCCCAGCTCTCGCCAGACTTCATGCACCATTTAAACTCCACAGTTTCTTTAACCTCAATGTGAATAAAAAATTTCCTAGAAAGCTTTGACCATGCCGACTCACAAATATCGTCTTCTTTGAATTACTTACTATATGTTATTTCAGTTTATTATTGCCTTCTAAGAGTGATGTGTATTAGTTTTTATTATTTTTGAGGTTTTACTATAGTTCACTAAAACCCATTGCCTACAATCAGGGATTTTCCCAAAAGCATCAACACCACAGCTTCCTTCTACAATGGAGGTGGCTCCTCTGTCCTGTTCTCATCTCTTCTTCCAGCTGGCACACTGATGTCATTCTTGCCTGATTTTGAGTGTGCTCCAAAAGCCCTGTGTGAAAGGCACCCCCCTGGGGGTGTGTTGGGAGGCACTGGAACCTGCTCCAAGGGAGCACTGTGGGGCTTTGTGTCTTGGGGACCCAACTTTGTCTGTTCTTCCCTTTGGCTCCCAGCCATGGAATGAGAGATTCTGCTCTGGGCTGAGCCAAGAAACGTCATCTCCCACAGCCCACAGGCCTGGGGCCTACACATCCTGGACTGGAAACCCTAGAACTAGAGGCCAAAGTAACACTGTCTTTGTACTTGATTATCTGAGATATTTGGAGACAGAAAAGTGAATGGCACGCACCTGCCATTTTCATTCCAAGGTTTTAAAAGTCTTCCCCAACTACTTCTTCATGGAGGTGACAGGAACTGGAACAATGGCTAATTCTCCCAGAGATGGGAGCCTGGAATGGTACTCAGGAGCCGCTCCTGTCCATCACCCTTTGGCCCTCATGGGCCTTCTGGTGACCTTCCATTGTGGACAGCCACCCTGGAACACTGCAGGAAGGAGATGCCCTGGCTTCTTTCCTCAGAGAGAGGTGTCCCTTTGCACCAAAGCAAGCAAGCATCTCTGGAAAGGACTTTACCGTGTGTGGCAAATGTGCTAATTAATACCATTCCCCTCTCCCACATCCAGTTTAGATTTTCCTCACCTCAGCCAACATTTGGAGGAGGTTTATTTTCTGTTTTTTGTGCCAAGGATAGAACCCAGGGCTTCCAGCTTGCTAGACAAGCATCCTACCACTGAGCCAAATCCCCAGCCACAACCTCAGCCAACATTTGGACTTGTCTGTCAGAAATTTTACAAGAGGTTGGTTCAGAAATTCTTTTCCATGTGGTGTCAAGAAGGGTTGCTTGGCGGCACTGAGCAGGTGGTGGGCTTGTAGGCAGCATTATTCTCCTAGACAGTGCTCCATGGGCCATCTGCAGTGCTGGGCTCCACTAGGCCATCTCCCTCCCCACATCATCTCAGGGCCTCTGTATACAGACTGACAGGAAGGTGGACCACTGACATGCTGGCTCAGGCTCTAAGAAAAAGTGCCAAGAAGTCAAGTTGAAAGGCACAAAGCAGTTTATGGTCTTATTTGAGGGGTTATTTACATTGCATTCTGTTTATTGTGCAGCGCTATCTGTGTTTGACATGGGAGGGGAATACAGTAGTAGTGCTTTGGTTCAGGAACATAATTTGTTCCACGATTCTGGAAAAGATGGCCATGTTTGTGTCCATGTGGGAAAGGTGGCCAAGGTTGTATCTGTCACATAATGTGAAGATCACAAACAAAATCAAAATTTTGTCAAATACTTCTGTTTGCAAAACAAATTATTTGCAGACAAAAGTGTACGTGAATTGAAGTAGTGTCGTATTCACCAGTTGTAACCTGGGTGCTAAAAACCACTGTGCTGGCTTTTGTTCTGTGGCAGCTGTCAGTCTTAGTTATTTTTCTTATTTAAAGATAATTTAAAGAGAATAAGATAAAGAGATAAAGATAATTTAAAGAGAATAAAAAATTAGAAATGCTACAGAATTTCACTAAACAATGGTTGCTATGGTGCACATTGTTGTCTTCAAATCAGTTGTTCAGATTACCAGATAAAATCATGCAAACTTGGTCAAAAAATTAAAAAGAAGAGAGAAAAAAATAAGCATTAACTGTTCCTTTTAATAGACCAGCATCGACACCAGGGAGATAACTCAGTAGAATAAGTGCTTGCCTGGCAAGTGCAAGGGCCTGAGTTCAATCCCTATTTCTACCAAAAAATAAAAATTAAAAAAATAAACCAGAAGGAATCAGCAGGACAATTATCCAAGCTAGCCTGTGTCTATACATATGTATTTCTTTTCCCCTTCTTTCTTTCTTTTTCTCCTTTCCCTTATCCCAGTTGTTCTTTCCTTTTGAACAGATTCTTTCCCTTTCAAGGTATTTATTGTACCTTCCAGATGTTATTTACTCTTTCAGATTATTACACTAGCAAGACAATATAATGTTTACATATGTCAGTCTGATTTATTTCACTTATGAGTATGGTCTCCAGTTGTATCCATTTATCTAAACTCAAGATAAAACCTTGAGTTTATGTCTCTTTATAGCTGAGTAATACTCTATTGTATAAGAATGGCATATCTTTTCTGTCTATTCATCAGTGGATGGACATTTGGGTTGTTTCCAAGGTTGTGACAAGTTACACTGCTATAAACATGGGTGTGCATGTATGGGCTGTGGTCTGATGTTTTCATTTCCTCTGGAAAAATACTCAGAGGGCAATAGCTGGGTCGAATGGGATCTCTAACCCTAGTGTTTTGAGAAATCTCCACATTGATTTCTGTAGTCTTTTTTTTTTTTTTTTTTTTTTTTTGGCAGACCTGGGAATTGAATTCGTGCCCTGTGCTTGCCAGGGAAGCGCTTATTCCACTGAGCCATCTCCCCAGCTCCTTCCAGAGTCATTGCACCAGTCTGTACTCCCACCAACAGTGAAGAAAGGTTCCTTTTCCTCCACAGCTCCCCCAGCATTTGTTATCGGTTGACTTCTTGGTGATAGCCCCTCTTTATGGGGTGAGATGGAATCTCAGTGTTGTTTTAATTTGCAGTTCTTTTTTCTTTTTTGGAACCATGGATTGAATTCAGGCCTTGATCTTGCCAGGGAAGCGCTTATTCCACTGAACCATCTCCCTGGCCCCTTAATTTGCATTTCTTGAATGACAAATATATTGAACATTTTTTCATATATTTATTTGCTATTTGTATTTCATCTGAGAGGTGTGTATTCATCTCAAATGCCCATTCCTTTAAATTGGGTCTCTGATTTTTAAAAATTCTTTCATGTTCTAGATAGAAGTCCTTTGTCTGAGGGACAATTGGAGAAAATTTTTCCCAAATCATGGATTTTCCTTTTACTCTGTTGGTGACTTTTGATGTGCAGAAGCCTTTCAAAATGATGAGATCCCAGTTGTTGATTCTTCCAAGTATTTCCTGTGCAGTTTGATTTTTGTTCATGAGCTCTCTGCCGACCCCTATGCCTTCAAGATTTCTACAAATTTATTATCTCTGTTCTAATATTTAAATCTTTGATCCATTTTGACTGTAGCTTAGTGCATGGTGATAGACACAGTCTAATTTCAACCTTTGGCAGGTGGAAACCAGTTTTTCCAACAGCATTTATTAAATAGGCTGTTTCTCCCAGTGAACATGTTTGGCCCCTTTGTCAAAGATAAGGTGGCTGAGTGTGTTTGTAGTTCTGTCTGCATCTTCTAATCTGTTCCATTGATCCTCAAGTCTGTTTTTGTGCCAGTACCATGTTAATTTTATCAGAATAGCATTGTAGCATAATTTCAAGCCAGGGATTATGATATCTCCTGCCTTTCCTGTGTTGCTCAGGATGCTTTTGTTATTCTAGATCTCTTCTGGTTCCAGATGAATTTTAGGAATATTTTCACTATATCTGTGAGGTATACCAATGGTATTTTGACTGGGATTACATTGAATCTGTATAAAAACTTTGGGAGTATGGCCATTTCCACAATGTTCTTCCTATCTACAAGCAAGCAATATCTTCCATATTCTGAAATCCCCTTTAATCTTTTTTTGCAGAATACTAAAATTTCACTGTATAGGTCTTTCACTTCCTTTGTTAGACTGATTCTTAAATATTTCAATTTTGGATGTTACTGTGAAGGTATGGTTTCCCTAATTTCTCTTTTGGTGTCTCTTGTTTGTGTGCAGAAATGCTATTGATGTTTGAGTGTCGACCTTGCATCCTGCTGTGCTACTGAATTTGGTGATTAAATCTACCACTTTCTTGGTGAGTTTTGGGGTCTTCATGTCATCTGCAAATAATGATTTTACTTCTTCCTTTCCAATTATTCTTTTTATTTCTCTTTTATAATTCTCTGCCTAATGTTTCCAGAGCTATATCAATATAAATGGTGACAGTGGACATCCTCATCTTGTTCCTGATTCTACAGGGAGGGCTTTTAGTTTTTGTACATTTGGTATGATGTTGGAATCTTGCTTTGTTAAAATTGGCTTTTATCAGGTTGAGGTAAAGACCATGTATTCCAATTTTCTGTAGGTTATTTTTTTAATCATGAATGAATATTGGACTTTTTTAAAAAAGGTTTTTCTATTGAAATATGATTTTGTCATTGCTCTGTTGATGTAGTGTATTATATTTATTGAGTTGCATACATTAAACCTTTGCTGCATTCCTGGGATGAATCTCAGGATTTATAATCTGGGATGAATCTTAGTCATGATGTATAATCTTCTTGATGATTTGTGACATTCTATTTGCTAGTATTTTACACAGGGTTTTTGTGGTGAGTACCGATGGAGGACTCCAGCAACCAGGCTGACGGCATTGATCCAGTTTACTGAGGAATCACCTGAATATACCAGTTGAGGGTAGGGAAGGACGTAAATAGGCAAATTGTGGGGCAGGACAGGGCTGCTCTTCTGCCAGTGACCATCAGCCAGATATGCTTGGTGTTCTGGCTCCTGGAGTGTGCTCTACAGGTGCTCCTCAGCATTGGCAGTGAGCATAGGCTCTGGCCCTGACATGCCCACAATTTCCCCCTTTTTTAATATGGTCAATCGAACGGACACCATCAGGGCTTGGGTATGTCTCAAATGGGATATGCAAGGGAGGAGGCAATGAAACATCAATAAGGCATGAATAGTAATGAGGCCAAGCCCATCATAGAGAAGATTAGGCAGACTGAAAAGGAAGGTAGCAAAAGCAAGTAGGGGGAGTTTACACAGGCTAAACGGGGCGACATACAGGTCACAGGGTAATCCCACGGAGCAATTTGTGAGAAAGGGTTTTAAGTTGTCCCCAAGTGAGGGACTGATTTTGTCCAGGAGGAGGGGGGCATCTGTGTGGGGTGGTCTCTGGAAAGACACAAGCAAAACCTCGACTTAGAAGTGGGGCCGGCACTGCGTTTATTACATGCCCTCAGCGCACAGAGCCGCACCTGATCAAAATATTGAGGCAGACCTGTGCTTGTATTGCAGGAGGGGAGTAAATACCTTCACCTGCCCAGCCGCTTGATTACGCAGTGCCTGCTGTTTGCACTCATCACGAAAGAGTGCTGCCCATTCTAAGTGGGTGCTGCTGGAGAAGACTGCTCGTACTAGCTCGTTCCAATCTATAGGGCAATTAAGGTCCATACTAAGAGTCTCAAGCAGCTGTTGAGCGAAAGGACTTTGTAAGCCATCTTCCTTAACAGTGTCCCTCAGTCTTTTTAGGGTACCATGTTCGTGTGGGTACCAAGTAAGAGGACGCTGGGGAGTTTGTTGCAAATTAATAGGATATAGGCCCGGGGTTGCTTGTATCCAATCCTTCCAATTTTCCTGTGCCCAATCCCGGGTATTGCATAACTGTCTGTAACGCTGCTGCCCGGGCTGGGGAGGAAGCTCTGTCGTCTTTTGAGTTCCCAAGTGGCTGTGTTTGAAGGCTGCCCAGTGCTCTCCAGGGTCACAGCCAGATGACGGGGAATAGTTCAAGTCACTGGGGGAAGCGCCGACGTCATACTTAAGTGGTTTTTCCGAGAGCCCAACCAGGCCAGCTGAAGGAGGAAGCGGCGGCAGGTCTCCTAGGGAAAGGAGGAGGAAGTGGCTGGAGTCTGTTTTTGCTCTTTGTTAGTCCCCATTTCGAGGCCAGGGCAAGGTGGAGCCGCCGGGGCTGAAGGGCCACTGCAGGCTGTCCATAAGTCTTGTTCTAATTGGTCAAAGGAACTTACATCACTCTCAAGTTCGCTTCCTCCTTTAGAGGCCAGGAGAGGCCGCTGCAGTCCCTTCCCCCTGCAATTCAGAACCCTGGAGGCAAGTGCAAGTGGTGAGAAGGGAGGTGTTAGCCTCGCAGGGAATGAGCGACTTCATGGCGCTCGGCGGCTCGTACCCGCCTGAGTAAGCCGGTCCAGGAGTTTGGATCCCACAGCGAAGCAGTGGCCAGCCCTGGGCTGAGGGAGGGAGTAGGCCCCAAATCACGCCCAGCGCACTGCAAGGAGCCCTACAGTGTCTAGCTTGCGACAGAGCAGCACGAGCGCGAGCCTGCGGGTGCTGCCCCGTGCGCAGCGCGGGGCCCACGATCTGGGGGAGGGGGACTCACCGCACGGTCAAGTCTGTCGAGGGTCCCTGTTCGGGCTCCATCTGTGGTGAGTACCGATGGAGGACTCCGGAGACCAGGCTGATGGCACAGATCTGGTTTATTGAGGAATCACCTGAATATATATCAGCTGAGGGTAGGGAAGGACATGAGTAGGCAAATTGTGGGGTGGGACAGGGCCGCTCTTCTGCCAGTGACCACGAGCCACGTATGCTTGGCGCTCTGGCTCCTGGAGCGTGCTCCTCAGGTGCTCCTCAGCAGTGCAGTGAGCACAGCCTCTGGCCCTGACATGCCCACAGTTTTTTTCATCTATACTCACTAGAATGATTGGCCTGTAAAGCTCTATTTTGGTTGTATCCTTCTCTGGGTTTGGTATCAGGATAGTACTTGTCTCCAGGAATGAGTTTGGGAGAATTGCTTCCTTTTCAATTTCATTGAATAGTTTGAGAATTAGTATTAAATCTCTAAGTGCCTTGTAGAATTCAGCTGCAAATCCATCAGGGCCTGGGCTTTTCTTTGTTAAGTTTTTAATTACATTTTCAATGTTATTCACAGATATTGGGTTATTGGAATTTTAAAATTAATTAATGAATTAATTAATTAGGTACAGAGTCTCACTGTGCAACTCAGACTCATAGTGATCCTCTTGCCTCATCCTCCTCAGTGCTGGAATTACAGGTGTACTGCCACCACACCCATTTTCAGTGGCCAGCATGGCATGCTTGGTGTTCTGGGGCCAGCAGGGCATGTGGTACCAGGGATTGAACTTGGGTCCTTTTGCTTGACAGACAGGTGCTTAGACTGCTGAGCTATCTCTCCAACCCCAGATTTTTATATCTGTGATAATTCATATGTATTTTCTATCCTGTGAAAGTGAACATTTTCCAAGTAGGTATTGATTACCTTCTGAATTTCTATACACTATGTAATGATTTTACCCTTTTCATTCCTTATTGCATGAATTTGGCTAGGGGTTTATTAATTTTGTCTATTCTTTTAAAAAATCAACTCTTTGATTAATTAATTCTTTCAATTGTTTTCTTAGTCTCCATTGCATGAATTTCTGCTCTGATCTTTATAATTCCTGCTTTCTTTGGCCTTGGCCTGCTCTTCTTTTTCTAGCAGCTTGACGTACAGCATAAGGTTGTTTATTTGAGCTCATTCCATTTTCCTGATGTGAGACTTCTCCACTATAAATTTACCTCTTAGAACTGCTATCATTGCATCCCACTTGCTGGAACAAAATATCCAACATCTATAAGTTTAAAAAGGGAAGAGCTCACAGTTTGTAGCTGTGTAGCTCACAGTTTGTAAAGGTTTCAGTCCATAGCGTTCTGGCTCCATGGTAGGGAGACATGGCTGAGTCTGTGACAAGCAGGCAGTAGACAGTGGAGCAGCAGCAAGCCTGCCTTTCCTCTCGTTTCATATTCCATCCTGGCTACAAGCCTATTGATTGGGTGAGGCTTTCCTTCCATTGTAAACCCAGAATTGTGCTAGCTCCAGTCAATGGACTAATGTAGTACCTCATACCCTTATTCCAGGATCACATGCTCTAGATCCAGCTGGTTCCAAAATGCCCCACTTATGAGTGCAACAGGCTTTGGGAGACATCTGGATATGAGCCATAACACTACCCATGCTCCTTGTGGCAGTGAGAGTTGGCAGGCTCTATCAGTGCTCCATCCTTTGTCTTGGCCTCAAGTTTGGTGGGACTCATACTATACTTATTCTAGAGAGGAAGCAGTCTCCCTCTAGCAGCCAGAACATAGAATAGAAAGCATACATTTCAAAATCAGCCAATTGTGATGGCTCAAGGGCCAATTCTACTTCCTTTCATTGGTTCCCAGATCCATGTTTTCTAGCCGCTGGGAAGAAATCTCAGACACCTATGGATTTAGTGCATGTAACACATCTCAGAAGACACAGCCTAAACTTTATGCAGTTCTTCTCTGAACTGGCCTCTTAAATTGAAGCATTTTTTAGAAAAATGATAATTTCTTTCCAGAAGGAAAATGTGAATTACACAAATTAGTTCTTAGATCAGATTTGGGACAATTTTTTTTTTTAATCATGTTCCATTTTTTTAATTGTTTATTTTTCTTTAACAGCTTGCTTCAAGTGTTACATTTTTTATGGCTCTGAGTATATGTATTAAACATAATTTGAATTATTGTAATCTGGTCACCCCCTTCCCCACTTACTAGCATCTCCCCTAATCTCAGTTGGGTCTGACCTCTGAGAATTCCTGAAGATTGCATTCTAGGGATTTTAGTGTAGTCTGATGGTGTGGCACCTGTTTCCCTGGAGCATCTTTGCTGTGGGGTTTTCCTCTCTCTTTCTTGTAGTGTCTCAGCACTAGGCTAGGGAGGGAAGGATAGTAAAACAGGGAGATAGATGCAGGAAGGTCTGCAGCTGCCAGCTGCTGTCACTATTGTGTCCTCAACCAGTCAGCTGAATACTAGGGCAATGTTTGTCAGGTATGAACAGGACCATGAACTCTGTAGCTTGAAAGTATACCACACCATCAGACTACACTAAAATTCAAAGTTCCTCATGGCCTGCTGACTCCCACCCATAATTCCTGTCTTTCTGTCCTTGCCCAGAAATATAATCTTCAGGAATTCTCTTGGGTCAGACCCAGCAATGAGAGACAGCATGATATCTCCCTGTAGTTAAGAAACACAGGCATAAGAGGTTGTGGGCATATTGGCACTCTGGGCCTTCCTGCCTCATGTACATGGGCAGAGAGGCAGGGTGCTGACACACCTCCAAAATGGTGCTGCTCCTTTTAACCCTCTGTGCTATGGTGAGCAGAAAGTGCTGAAACAAAGGGAAGGAAGGACAGATAGAAGACTGGAAAACAGAAGTAGAATCTCTGATGTGTCCAAGATAGTTGGGTGACCTCACAAACCTCAACCCCAACTTTACTCTGAATTTGTGTGGAGACTGGAATTATGAACATCTTACTACTCAGTCCAGGCTCTGTCAGGGCCCTAACCTGTGTCCCAGGCTCTCCAGTGGTTCATAAGGACAGCATCAATGGGAAGATCCAAAGTACCATACATCAGATAGAGTGGTGGGGCTAGAGTAGGCAGTTAAACAGATTGGGGCAAGTGTGGTGTGTGGAAAAAGAGGGAAAAAGACACAGAGTAAAGATTAAACTCAACATGTGTTTTCTGTTGACTTTTTTTCCTCAAATACATCAAATGCTTATGTTCAGGGGTGAGCAAGTCTTAACATCACTATTTTATCTACTCTTTAATCAAGAAGACTTCTCACCTTCACAGAAGTAAAGGTTGAATTATTCTCCAAGCCTGCAGGCCACAGATGACAGGAATTCCACCAGCTTGGAGCATTTTTGGAAGCAGTGGCAGTTGGCAGACACTGACCTGGTTACTGAGGTCAGCTGGAAACTGCACTATTTTGGTGCTCACCACGGGAAACAGATTCCACTGAAGACATTATTGCCTTATCAGTTAACACGATCTGCTTAAGAACTGGATCATGGGCTTAAGCAAGTCTCCAGGTCGGGTCAGCCTGAAGCCTTTTTGAAGCTGTTCTGCTACTAAGGCCGACCTACCTTTGAAGTCCAAGGGGTGAGCTGTGGGGCCACTCAACTAACTTTGTGACTTTCTTTTCTTGTGTTGTCAAGCAAGCTTTGAATCTCTGAGTCTGGGCTGTACGCACACCCCTTTCTTCTACTGTGTGCACATTTCATTTGTTAGGAAAGCCCTAAATATTTATATCATTACCAAAACAAAGTATTTAAGGAAATAGTAACTGTATTGATGCTGTCTTATGAGAGGACAGAAATTGGATTCTTTTTATTAGGCAGTCTCACTATGTAGTTTAGCTTGGACTCGCTATGTAGCCCAGGCTGGCCTCACTCATGGCACTCCTCCTGCCTCAGCCTTCCGAGTGCTTGGATTACAGGTGGAAGAAGTTAGATTCTTGACATATGAGTATCCCAATTCTGTCTTAATGACTAGGAATCCTGGTGTACAATTTATTGCATGATGGCCACTGAATTTTCTTCCAGGGCTAAGCCACCTCTGTCTCCCAAGCAGTAATTAACTTTACCACTTAAAACATTAGGACTAAGTTGTTGGGCCTGCTGCTTTCCTGCTCAGAGTCCCTGCCTGGCTTTGTGACCTCCTGGCCTCTTAGAAGCTCTTGGGAATGGAGGATGAGTAGGCTGGCGGAGGTAGAGGAGACAACCAGAAAGATGCCCAGGCCTTGTGAGGATGGAGACCCTGCCCTTGGGCCTCTTCTTGTTTGTTCTAAGTTGGCTAAAGATGCAAGGATCAACTAGTCCTTGACTAAACAAGAGAGATTGTCTAATGGCCAGGCACTCAGACATGGGATCAAAGCTACCTGGCCATGCTCCCTCTGAGGGCTGGGCGCCGGTCTGTGCTCATGTCCTCCCACTTCTGGTGGCCCCGGGGCTGCAGCAACAGACTTCACCTTCAATGGTAAGTTCCCATAAGCACAATGGGTCCAAAGCTTCTTGCACCAGTCCCGTGGACCTGCGGACCCCTCCAGTGCCAGTGTTACCATCCTACACTACAATGACCCTGCTTCCAAATATGGTCATATTCTGAGGCCCTGGGGTAAGACCTCAGCACGTGGATTTGGAGGGT
This sequence comes from Ctenomys sociabilis, assembly GCA_004027165.1. Classification (NCBI taxonomy): domain Eukaryota; kingdom Metazoa; phylum Chordata; class Mammalia; order Rodentia; family Ctenomyidae; genus Ctenomys; species Ctenomys sociabilis. The sequence continues at coordinate 57,899 of PVKA01008100.1, read as the reverse complement.
GCAGTTCAGTCTTTAGGAGACCTCAACAACCTCTGACAAACAGGTTGCATATAGAGAAGCACATGATGGCATTTGGCCAGAAGAGGTTAAGTGGAAGGAAAAGTAGACTGAGTAGAGTTAAATTCATCCTAATCATGAAAGTTCAGCTCATCACCTAATGATCCTGGGGCTTTCCATTTATTCTGAAAAGGGGAAGTGAAACTGTTCTTGATTTTGAATACTTGGAATAAAACTATCAGTAAAAGTTACCAAAATTATAAATTCTGTTCATGTAACATACAGTATATGTTCATAGTCCACTTACAGTTGGTAATACAATAATTTAAGTAAAATATGAAAATTTTGCAATACAATTTCAGTTATTCTCCATTGTTTTTTATACTCTAGTTGTTAAATGTATATTTTTGATATATGGTAAGTCTACCAAGATAAAGTTGTAATTTTTACCTTAAGCAGATATTTTTTAAAATTTAAGAGAAGTATCTTCAAATCTTTTAAAAATTTTATCCTATTATCTTTAACTACTTCACCAAAACATAAAGTTGCATCTGATCTGGGGTGCTGGGTGATCTTCTGCTCCATGCATACATGGTGTAGTGCTCGCCATGCTTAGCATCCTCCATGGTGAGAACCTGAAAACCCTGCCTGGGGCTGTTGGGAGTCAAAGGCAATGTTTTGCCATGGTCACCCTTGGGTGGCCACTGGGGCTTCTCACCCCTCTCCCACCAGTGCTCAGGGTCAGGGTTCAGCTCCCAGCTGCTCTCCCACTCACCCACTCTGGTGGCCACAATATTGCTCTCAGCTTCTATGTAATCGCCTGGCCTCTTTTAAGATTCCAGTGTGAGCATGAACAATTGGGATTTGTGTTTTTAATATTCTTTCTATAGCCTGAAAATCTGAGTTTTTCTCTGTTATAATTTCCTTCATTATTTCCCTATCTTTCTGCCTCTGCCTCTGCCTCTGCCTCTGTCTCTGTCTCTCTCTCTCTCTCTCTCTCTCTCTCTGCCTCTCTCTCTCTCTCCCTCTCTCTCTCATCCTATTGAGTCAGAGTTTCACTATGCAGCTCAGGCTCTCCTTAACTCATTCTGTAGCCCAGACTGCCCTTGAGGCAGTGGTCCTCCTGCCTCAGCCTCTGGAGTGCTGGGATTACAGACATACACCACTACCCCCCAGCCTATCATTTCCTTCATTTTGAAGAACTTTCCTTAGCATTTCATGCTGAACACATCTGATGGTGACAAATTCCCTTTGTTTTCTTTTGATGGAAAACGTGCCTATTTTAGCAAAGTTTTTGGAAGATGTTTTGCTACTTAAGAAACCCTGGGCTTGTCCACTCATTCACTCAGAGCTGCCAAAGCATTTCTTGTCATCTTCTGGCCTCTGTGGCTCTGGACAAGAACCAAGAGTCTTTTAAACCAATCTGTCATACATGATCTAATGTTTCCCTCTGGATTTTCTTGAGATTTTTGCCTAGTCTCTGTTTTTCAAATTTGACCATGACATACCTGGGCATAGTTTCTTTACATTTATTCTGTTTAGATTTTGATGAGATTCCTGAGTCTTTATATGTCTGTCTTCCATCAAATTTGGGATGTTTTTGACCATTGTGGGAGGCTTGATTTGTTAGGAGACTACTCCACCATTCCAGAAGCAGAGCTCCTTTCTCCATAGTCTAGAGGCTAAGACTTATGGAATCTGAGGAGGGGAGACACTGCATGGAAGGGAAGTACACAGCTACGAAGGGGTCTTGACTAAGATCAAAAGTCACTCCACTCTGCAGGAGGGAAGACAGGCACCTCTGTCAGCAAATATGAAAATGTACCAGAAAGCACAAAGTTTGGTATGGGGATGTCCTGACTGAGCCTGAGGTATTCAGGAGCACCTAAATGTGCAGACGCTGGTCAGGACATCCACATGCAAGCCCTCCCTGTCAGTTCAACCTACCTTGGGGAGCTCCCTTTCCCCTTAGGGATACACAGTGGCTGTGTAAGCTCGCAGGGATCCTGCGCACATGCTGCTGGGTGACTCTGATGACACAGCAGGCCACCTCCCCATCTCAGGGCCTCTCCTGGCAAGGGCTCAGACTCAGATTGAGGTGCTTGCCTATTGCACCCTAAGCCATGGAGCAGACTCTTCTGTTCCTTTAGTTTTGCTTCTCTCTTCTTTCTCCTGAATTAAAAAGCCAAGACAAATTACATCTGAGGTAAGGTGATAAGGCATGGCTTTTGGACACAAAGGTTGCGCTCTCAGAAGTAAGTCCAAAGAAAGAACAGTCACACCCATGTCAATGATGGACTGAATACTTCAAACTAGAAACCATGCTCCCACCAGGTTTTCAGTATTTATTGAAGATCCAACAAATCAAGCATCTTCCTGCCATTAAACTGGACTTCCTATCAGAGAGTCACTCTGCAAATTGCTTACATCAATAGAAAGATCACTGCTGTGTGACCCAGACTCTGTAGCTGTCACTTACCAAGAAGGGCCTTAGGTTGTTGCATAAAACCAATGTCAAACCAAGTGGCAGACCCTGCCCTGAGGAGATCAGAAGGCAGCTTTTACTTACACCCAGGGCTGATGAAAGACAGCAACATTCCCTTCTGTCATCAAACATCCAGCATGTCTAGCCAAGAGATTTTGTTTAAAAACACTGTGGTTGCCAAAACCAGAATCCAATGGCTTTTTTGCTTTTAAGTTGATCATATGGGTCATCAGATTAGAGAATCAGATATTATGAATTCCAACAAAAGCTTAGATTTTGGGGAGGGAAAGAGTTTATCCAGAGAATTTTAAGTTCTGGTAATAGTGCCTAAGTAGTTGAGCCCAACCTCTCATGAAAAATAGCTAGAGAAGCAGGAGAAAGTTTTCTTAAAGAACCTGGAGGCATCAGAGAACCAACAAGGTGACAAGAATTATAAATTCAGGATGTAGGAGAATGGAGAGAGAGAGAGAGAGAAAGAGACCAGCATTCGGGGTGACTTCTCTGGGCAGCACCACGGGAAGAGAGGCTATGACCAACTTTTCTCCCAGTTAGGATCGGTGGGTGACAGCTGCTCTTCCTGAAGCTTTCTCTCTCATTCCTCCTCTACTCTCCTACTCTATGTACAACTAGGTGGGATTTAATCATGACTTCCAGTGGGGTAAGCTTATAACTGACTCATGCTGGGACAATAAAATAATGTTCCAACCAGGACAGCATTGCTGTGAAACACAGTAAGATTAAGTGAAACTAGAAGTCTGGTTGGAAATGGTGACACTGTCAATGGTCAATGCGTGCTCATGTCCAGAGGTAGCCAAGATGCAATGCCCTGACCAGAGCTGGAGAACCTGAACACAGGCCACAGACAGCCTCTCAAGGCCCCTGGAAGGCAGATCACAAGTCTCCTCGTGCACTCATCTGACACATGAAAAAGGAGGTATGGAGGTGAAACTGCTGTGACAGGGGAATAACCTTGGAACCCCAGAAAATGTACCCTACAAGACTCACAGATCCAAAGGCAATGGTTTCATGAGAAGAGAAATTCATTCAACGGGACCCGAGATCAGTCTTAGGAAGCAGAGAAGGGCATCTCTGCACACATGGAACGTGACTGGCATGACATGTGAGGGGCCTGCTTTTTATATGTCTGGCCTGATGGAATATGGGCTTCACAGCTGGGTAAGCACTGTGCCTGCGACTCCAGAAGGAAGTGCACAGACAATATGGTCGAAGCAGTCAAAGAGATTATGCATGTGTATAAAATGTGCAGAGCAGGCAAGCGTAGAGAGGTGGGGGTGGATTAGGGGTTACCAGGGGCTGGGGAAATGCAGAAGGACTGCCAGTGCATGTGAGGGGTCTCTGGGGATAATAAAAGTGCTGTGAAATTGATTGTGAAGATGGTCACATAATTCTTTTTTTATTTGCATTTATTTTATGCTTAATTTTTCCATTTTTTAATTTTAATTTTTAATAGATTACAAATTGAAAATAAATTATTTACAAATATAAATGAATATAACCATAAAAATTGTCCAAAATAAAAATGAAAGAATTTACAGATCAGTCATAATAGTTCACTGTGTCAAAAACCAAAAAACTTATATTCATATAATTAGAATTCTCAAAGTAGAAAGGAGTAGACAACAAATATTTAAAGATGTTAAATTTCTGAATTTAGTTCATCTTACAAAATCACATTTCCAAGAAAAATGAACCTTTCACACAAGAAATTTAAATAAAATCATACCAAGATTCACAAAAATGAAATTGTCCAAAACTCATTGTAAAGAAAAAAATGATTAAAGCATATACATAAAAAATACTAGCTATGGAAGAACAAAATTAAATAGCATCTTATTCCACATTAGAAAGGGAAGAAAAAGGACCAAGTGTATAAGAAACTAGACTAATTAAAGGACTGAAAAAAAATCTGTCCTCTTCGAATTTTATACTTAGCAAACATACCTTTGAAAACTAAAAGTAAAATATTTTCTAGTTATACAAACTTGAAATATTTTAGTGCCTCCAGATGTAGCATATAGGAAATAAAAAAGAGCATAATTCAAAAGGCAAAAGAAGTTGCAGTATGCTCCTGGATGAACAATAAAGAGCTCTCAAAATGATAGTTATGCCAGACTATATAAGATACATGAGATGAACCCTTATTTAAAAGGTCATTGAAGATTTCTATGAATCTTATGTCAGGTTTTACACATATATTTTTTTATATGTGTGTGTGTGTGTGTGTGTGTATAAAAGGGAAGAAGTAATATAAAGTCAACATAAAAGGGAAATATACTTTTTAAAGTTTCTAATACTAGGAGAAGATATCATATGATGTCTTTTAGATAAATTGCAATTCAAAGATATAGTATAAATCTTAAAACAATAATTAAGATTAAACATTATTCAGAAAATTAAATGCTAATTAATTAAAAATTAAATGTTTCAAAACAATTGGACTAAGAAGAAGTTTTCATGGTGGTAAAGAAGTACTAAGAATAAAACATAAGATAAATACTGGAATGACAAATAAATGACCATCACTTATGACAGTTTGGGGATAGGATATTGCAGAAAGTTCTAGTGTGTTGTGACATGGATAATGACCATGACACTTACTAGTGGCCATGTGTCACTTGTGGGACTGAGCTACAGCTATTTCCTTGAAATCCACCCTGTAGACCCATATGGAATCATGACCTATAGGGTGCAAGAGAAGTCCATTTGTAGAGTGTGCTGATGGAAATATTTTGCTGCTGTATAAAAAAGAATAACTGAAAGGCTACTATTGTATACCTCTTATTCTCCTGTGTTTAATTGTTTGCCCTATTTGGTAGGTTCTTTCCATTCTTGTTCATGGGATTGTGATCATTTTGCTCCCTCTGTAGAACATCATTTAGTAGGCTGTGTAGGCTTGTCATCATGAAAATTCTTTAGTTGCTCTTTGTCATGGAAGTATTTTACTTCTCTGTTATACTTGAAAGAGAGTTTTGTAGGGTATGTCAATCTGGGTTGGAATTTGTTTTCTTTCAAGACTTGAAGTACTTTTTTCCATGTTCTTCTTGCTTTGACAGTTTGTGAAGAGAATCTGGTTTTCCTTTAAATGTGATGTTTCTTTTCTTTAGTGGCTTTTAGTATACTATTCCTGTGCTGAATTCCTGGGATCTTGATTATTATATGTCTGGGAGTGGTTTTAATTGGGTTGATGTTATTTGGAGTTCTACATGCTTTGGTTAGCTGAATGTCAGATTGTTGCCCCATATTTAGGAAGTTTTCTGCTATTATTTCTGCCCATATTCTTTTCATATCATTTGTATTGACTCCTTCCTTCTCATTGATGCCTACTAGTCTCACATTGTTCATCTTTGCATCATCTTGCAGCTGCTGAATTATTTTTTCCTGCATCCTAGTTGTTTTTAAGAGATGTTTGCTTACTTTTTCACTAGGTGCAATGGTGTCTTTAAGGTCAAAAAGTCTCTCACTTTCACACAAATGGATTTGCCAGCTTGTGATTGAGGTTTTAATTTCCTGTATATCACTTTGAATCTGTTTCATACATTCTATGTCTTTCCTATATTGCTTATTCAGGGGTTCCATCATTTTTATATTCTGCTCTTTTTTTAAATCAGTGTATTCTTTAGAAGCACTTAGTACTCCTTTGCTTATAGTTATCACTACACTTTTTGCTTCAGAAATTATTTCTGATATGATCTCTTCTATACTTTTCTGCAGTTGTTTCTTTACTTCCAATGCTATTATTTCAGAGATTTCAGGTGTGTGATTTCCAATTTCCTCTGTGCCAGTGTCTTCTGCATTTGTACTGAGTGGACTCAGGGCCTGAAACTGCTTTTTATTCCTTTTCTTTGTCATTTTGTATACCACAGATTTTTGACCTTTGGTGTAGAGCTTAGATGGAATTATTACCTTAGCACTAAGTCCAGATCTAGAAGTTCAGACTCCTTCAGATGTGTGTGGCTTGGGTCTGGCTGCTGTGTTCCACTTCTTCCTGCTGCAGCCTTGCAGGTGAACCCTTTGTGTCACACTGGCAAGATGTTCTGCTCCTGAATCAGCTGGGTAGGTCTTGCCTCTAGCCTCTTTGCAATGAGTTCTGCTGAAGGATTCCATGCTGGGCCTGCACTCTGGGTCTAGTCAGGATCTGATAGCCCCAGGCAGTCTCAACACAAGCCACTGGACCTGCCCTCTGGGTCGGATGATGATCCGGCAGCCTAGGTGGTCACATAATTCTGAATGCATTAAAAATCCTTGAATTTTGTACTTTAAAATAAATTTTGTGATATATGAATTATATTTTTATTAAGTTTTAGGCATGCCACAAATGCCCACTCATGCTAGTGATGAGTATATGCAGAGGCCTCCATATCTCAACACAGCGAAGCCTCCCCCATTCTGCTCTGTGCAGCTGACATAGACGCCTAAAAGTAGAAACCACATGTAATCTTCACAAGCGCTGATCTAAACTAAACACTAGCAAATCAAGCTTGTTGATATGTTTAATATACATGTAAGAACATTTGCATATGCTGTAGTCTATTGCAGTGCAAACTGGGAATTTCATATATGTCCATCTGTCAATAAACAATAAACAAACAAGCTGTGTACAGAGTAGAACTCCAAGGTCAAGAGTTTCCTCTTTGTTCTCTTTAAGTAACCTTTATAGTTCTGATTCTTAAACCTAACATTTTTAATCCATTTTGCTTTTTTTTTTGGCAGAATTGGGGATTTGTACTTGTCAGGGTAGCACTTCTTCTACTGAGCCATCTCCCCAGCCTATTGAGTTCATTTTTATATGCAGCATGAGGCGAGGGTTGTTTCATTTTCACCGTATGAATATCCAATTTCCCCAAAACCATTTATTACAGAGAACATCCTCTCATCTGTCCTATGTCCTTCTAATTTACAGAAGCATGGATTTTTCTTCTGGGGTTCCTATTCTTTTCCACTGGCTTATAGATCTTTCTGTTTAGTACTGGGGATCGAAATTACGCTGAGGAATCTTTGGTGTCATCCTAGACAGTGCACAATATGAAAAGTAAAATACCATCAAATATCACTGATTCCAGCAAACCTAAAATATGAGTTTTTCATCTAATAGGTAAAACTTGGCTGGATTCCTGGTGAAGCACAATTTGTCTCACCATGTCTCATCTTTAATACCTTTAAATTCTCGACTTTGATATGTGAGGTCTTGCCAGGACAGAATGGGAGTTCATTAATGCTCCACACATAGGAAGAAACACAGTTAGCACCTTTAACCTCAGGTGAACAGAGATGCTGCCTCTAGCAGTGAAAAGATTTTTGGCTGTGGAATTGAATTTGGTTCTGGCAGACTGCACAAGCTCTAATCACAAAATTCTAGGAGAGGCAGATAGAGTGTTGCTCCTGATTTGCTTGGAGAAATTGGTACTTTAGTTTCATTTGTTACATGAAAAGATCCATCCTAAACTAGACACAGCAAGGCATACCTGTACTCCCAGCACTTGTGAGGCTGTGGCAGGAGGGTTGCCACTATGTTGAGGCCAAGCTGGAATACATGATGAATTCGAGGCCAGCCTGAACTACAAAGTGAGACCCTGTCTCAAAAAAAAAAAAAAAAAAAAAAATCCAAAAATAAAACAAAACACAAAAAATCTATCCTGTAATAATACAAAGAGGAATTTTAAAACATTTTTAGTTTCACAGAGTTAAAATGGTTTAACTCTTATTTCTAAAGATTGCAAATACATTTAGGCTCTCAAAGTTTGCTGCATAATGCCTACTTGGAAAGGCCTTTTAGGGCCAGGAGATAGCTCAGTAGAATAAGACCCTGGCAAGCACAGGGTCCTGAGTTCAATCCCAGGCATGCATGAACATTTGCTTTTCAAAAGATGGAGTCACACGGTGCCCCTCCCTCATGTCTGACCTGTTTTCCTTGACTCCTGCTGACTGACTCATCCATGTGCTTCGTGCAGCAGTGACTCACAGTCACTGCGCTGCCTCATGAATCCAGCGCAGTTGGTTGATCACGTGGGTCATCGGTGAGTGCACATGCTCACCTCTCTCAGCTCAGAGAAGCTGATGGGCCCACAGTTAGGGGCTGTTGAGCAGCTCTGGCTGGCAGCTGGTTGCCCACCCAAATCATACTGGTCATACCACCAAGAGCTCCAGTGCTCCACATTCCTGACCACACCTGCCTGTAGCAAGCCACATTAATTTTAGCCATTCTAGTCTGACAGTATCTTGTTGTGGTTCTGCCTGTACTTTCCTGAGTACCTCTGATGTCACGCTCGCTCGATCATCCTGTGCTTGATCTTGCTTGGGGCTGGAGAGCCAAGAAGGCAATCTTGCTACTGGGACTAAGAATAAGACCCTCCCTGCCCTGAAGCTTGTTACAGTTTTTAAAAGAAATAATGTAAGAATCAATGTATACATTGCAAGTAACACTCATGGGACCCTTGGAAGAAGAGAAGACAAAAATATACTGGAGGAATATTCCTCAACTGATATTGCACAGATGCCTGCAGGCAAAGTTCTGTGAATGATTGCCTCACATCAGCAAAGTATAGGAGCTGTGAAATCGCCGTGCTGGGAAAGTTCCTCTGTGGTATAATAATCTAATAAAGAGTTACATTATAGAAGTTTGAGATTATTAAAACTTCCAATTCTGGCCATCATGGAAACAAAACAACCAGTTGAGGCTTTGGACCACAGAGAGTGCAGATCCATCAGAGAGCCTTTCCATGGCACCTGTGGTATCAGGGACCCTACAGTGAGTCCCTGCCACCTGCCCGGGGTTACAGTGCATGGTGGGAAGAAAGAACAAGAGACAAAGTAGGGGTGCAGCAGGGGTCTGGGGTGACTAGTTGTTTTCGGGAACAAAAGACCATGAGGAGTCCAGAACACTGGGGCTTATTCACCAAGGAAAATGGTGAGGGGATTGAGGCTGGATGTGCTAGGGCCCCATGGAGACGTTGTCACAGAGCTCAGCCCCACAGCATCATGCTCCTCTACCCGTGAGTGCTAAGCAATGCTGGCCCATCATCCATCCACTACTTGCCTTCATGAAGATGCAGACACAATCTCAGCCAGATTCACTGCACTGAAAGCTGGTTCAGGAAGGCAGCACGGCCAGCACTCGCAGCTAAGCATAAGCATACTTGGTCTGGGGGAGGACGACATGCTGGTCCTCGACACAGATCTATGATGGCTGAAAGGGAAGCAAAGCAAAGCCCAAAAGACACAAGCTCTTCAGTGGCCCTGGGACCCAGCACCTGGGGATCCTTCAGGTGGCCTGGGGAAGGGCCCAGCGCAGAGCAGTTCTGCCTACGCATGGATGGTGCATGCATACCAATCTGAGCTTCTTGAGATGCAGCAGGGAGGAGCCCTAAAACCTGCACGTCTTTGAGCCAATGCCAGGCTGTGAACAACACAGCAAAATCCCTGAGGCCTGGCCATAAACAGAGCAGATTCTGTCCACCTCAGATGGGCAGGTGTCAGGGCTGACCCATGTGTGATGATAACCTCGGGCTCTGAGCAGGAGGGGCAGTGTTTGGCCAAGCACCTATCATTGAAGTGGGGCCTTGTTATGGTTTGTGTCTATATGTCTCCCCTCATGCCGTCATGGAGTGGGCTTCTAGGGTTCATTATTCAATGCGGGGATTATGGGTGTGAGTGCTAAACTCACCCTGGAGGGGGCAGGCAACCTGCATGCAATAAATGGAGGGAGAGAGGCTGGCTTGCCACCACTCCTCCCTTTGGCTCTTGCTGTTTTCTGCCACCATGAGCTCCTGCCCTCTGCCATGCACCACCCTACCTTGGAGCCCTCCACAAACTGTGAGCTAAATAAACCTTTCCTTCCTTAATTCTGGGCACCAGGTATTTTATCTCAGCAACAAGAGAAAAGTAACGAAGACAGGCTTCCTGGCTCTCTCTGGATGGTGACTGAAATGGAGTCCTGAAGGGGCAGCCACATCCCCAGCAAACCAAGAAGAGGAAACAAAGCAAAGCACATCATGCACAGGGATGCTCAGCGAGTAAGATCTCTGTTCCCACCGAGCACAAAGCCAGCTGGAAGCTACCCCTGATGCTGTTAAAGTGCACAAAACAGCCAACATAGAATTGCATATCTACCACAAATACCTTTCTCATAAATAAATATATATAGTTATTTATAAGTTAGGTATTTTTATTTTCATACATGCATATCACATGTTCTGGTCATACCTTCCCATCAAGCATCTTTGTTAGATGAAGGTAAAAGATGAGCTTTTCAGACATGCAGACATGTGAATTCACTTGTATCTTTACACATACACTGTCTGATGGCAACGGAAGTGGTAAGACACACCGTGGCATGGAGGATGTGCTGTAATGAGAGGAGCTGTAAAACCATGAAAGCATCCATGCTACTCTCAGGATCAGGGTCGAAGTGGAAAGAGCACTTTCAAGTTATGGCTGCTATGAGGCAGGGACTGAGTCAGTGAGGCCTGCAGCTGGCCCTCTATTACCTTTTATATTCAGCCCACACTAGACTACATTTTCTAAATGTTTGGAAAGAAGCACAGTGCATGCGGCATGCAGAGGCTGCCGGTGGCGTTGACAGTGTGAGGCCACAGAGCCAGGAGCACGGTGGACTGAGTGCCTAACCAGGAAGGTGGAGAAGGCTCCTGCTGGCCCTCTGAGTGACAGCTGGGTGACAGGAGACCCTGGCTTCCTCCCTGAGTCTGTAGTCTGTAGCTCTTGTGAGGCTGCCGGACCCAGGCCCCAGGTGTTGACCACTCTCCCTGGCTGGGGACAGCCTGGCGCCCACATCACCTTGCCTTACTACATCAGCCTACACTGTCACAAGGGGATGTGGGGCATGAGGTCCTTGCCAAGCCTGCCTTGTGCTTCAGTGCTTTTGGGAAATGAAGCTCACTTTCTTACAGTTAAGAACTCTAGGAGAATGGAGCCGTTTAATGAAGCTTGTGTCCACATTCTCATCTTCTGGTGATTTGGGTTCTGCATTTCCTGGAAATAGCCGAGTACACCAAATTCTCAGGAAGCCCTCAAACTACATTCGGTGTCACCAGACTGGCCAGAAAGAAGGGACCTCAATCATTTTCCCCACAGCTGTCCCCAGTGCCTGCCCCCACCACTCCCCAAGCATCCTCCCCATTTCATAAGAGTGTTATCAAGTTTTTAAAAAAATCTCTTGCTTTCCTCTTCGTACATATCCGTGAGACTTCTGAAGAGCAATGTGCCTTTTTCTGTTTTTGACATCAAAGTCCTGAGGCAGTAGACTGAGCTCAAGATGCTGCTGAAAGGCACATGCCACGCCAGGTCCTTTCCCTGACTTCAGGCAACAGAGCCCCGCTTCTATTACCAAATGCAGTGGCAAATTTGGGTCCAGCACAACCCAGGTATGGAAAAATATGCTGGAGTCTCCACTGTGAGGTGGCGGTGAAGTCACTTTTCCATTCCTAAGATTACAAGGTGGTGAGCCAGCCCCATCCCTTGGGTGAGAAGCAGGCAGCCTCTAGGGACTGAAACTGCCTGAGATGGGACCAGGGCAAAGAAAGGCTTCCTAAGGAAGGGTACAGAGAAACACAAAGAAGGTTCAAAATGAACATTTACACAAAGTATCTATTTGTCTTAAACTGAAAGAAAAAGCAGTGAGGTGTGATAAAAAATACAGTGAATATTAAAAAAGTATTATAGTAAAGACCATTGCTACATATACCCCTAGACATGCTCCTGCTTCTTCAAACAGCCCATCGTCCTTGACCCTTCCTGAAGCCCCTCTGGAGTCCTCTTTCTTTAGTATCTGAGTGTCTTTAGCTGCACTGCACTGGCTGCCTCAGTGTCCTGGATCCATTTAAAACATTGACCAATTGTGGTCATGTTTGCTTTAGGGAAAAGCTACAAATTGTAGGACACCAGATTCAGTCAGTGAGGAAGATGAACACACTGTGTCCTGTTGCTTTTTTTTTTAGTACAGGGTCTACAGAGTCTCACCTATGTAGATCAGATTTGTAGCGATCTCCTGTTTTCAGCCTCCCAAGTGCTGGGATTACAGACATGCACCACCATGCCCAGTCTCAATTGCCTTGGGATGCCCCAGGAGTGGGGCCGGCATGGAGGCTGGGTATCAAACCCCTACCCCTGCATCTGCCTAAGCAGTGTTTTGTTTTTTTGTAGTAGTGCAGATGCAACTCCAGACCTTACACTTGCCAGGCAGGAGCATAAGCCACTGAGCTATATTCCAAGCCCTGTTGTGTCCTGTTTCTATAAGTCTGGCAGTTTCTTCAAATTCAGTTACTCCAGAGCACAGAGTATCTGTCCCAGTTATTCATCCGCCATCCCCATAAGCAGAAGTCCACAGGGGACAGTACACTGCAGCTTCATGTCAGAGGCCCCCAGACTGAGCTCAGCCCTCATCAACGACCATCTTCTGGAGAATGAGTGTGAAAGAGCGCTTAAGGGGAGCACAGTCGCCAGCCAATAGGACTCTGGTGACAGGTGACAGGCACTTCAGAGGCCAACCTGGGTGACTGCTGTGACCGGAAGAAGCCGGAGTGCACAGACTTCACGGGACAGAGTAAATAGTCTCTGCCAAAAAGTCTGAGGCAACTGTTGTCCCCACAAAGGGACAGGAGCAAACTTTGGAGATAACTGCTTTGATTATGGGGGTGGCTTTATTGGTGTTTTAAATGAATACCCTTGGTTGCCAATGGAGCCACAGCAAAGCTACAAATAAGCAGCAATGCTTTTTTCTTCCATTCAGAATGAAAAGAAAATTGAGGACATGCCTGTTTCTTCAAAACCTGTGAGATAATTTAAAAATTTGTAAAGAACAACTGTTTGGATGTTTAGCATTGGTTAGAAGTGCCAGCAGACAGGAAGAACGATGGCTTCTGTTACCCGTGGTCAGGATGGAGCGTGCTCACCCAAGAATGATCTCCTCTTGTGCAGTTCCTGGGGCCAGTGTGCTTGGGGAGGGAAGGCAGGTGGCAGCACGATCCACAGAGCAGAGGATGCTGCCTGCCTTCCCCTGGCAGGAGGGACTACTGATGGGGCAGAGGAAGGCCTGCTGATGGGAAGGTTTTTCTCTGCCCTCCCCTCTGTTCCCCTTCCCTCTCCCTCCCCTCTCCACCTCTTCCCTTCTCCTTCCTCCTCTCATTCCCCTCCCCCTTCCCTTCCATCTCACCGACATCAGCCCTCCAGTTCTGTGCCCTGTTTGTCAGGCAGCTGCATGGCTGAGAGCATGCACTGGGCATGGTAGGTGGTGACACGTTGGGCTGAGCACAGTGTGAAGGTGTCTCTGAGCTTAAAAAGGGTGTGGCCTCTGGTTGGAGTCACAGTCCCAGCTCAAGGTCACTGTGTAGGACTCAGTCCCCACCTCTGAACCTGGGAGCTGCAGAGAAAGAGGAGGGATGAGAAGGTGGCTGGCAGCAGCAGACAGCTGCCCAGCAGTGGGCGCGCTTCCTACCCCCAGCATGCACAGCTAAGGTTGCATCGCCACCTAACAGCTCCCCTTACCGGGCACTTCCCCATTCCTGGCACTTCGACTGGCGATCATAGAAAGCTCTCGCTGCACCTTTATGGCAGTGGCTCAGGACAAGCACAGTCGCCCTTTAGGCCAAGACTGTCAAAGCTACGTGAAGGCGACTATGCAATTTTAATACGCGAAAGCGTCTTTGCCATTCAGTCGTGATTTATGGGAGGATGATTTAGAAGATTTCGGGGAAAAGTTATTATATAATATTTAAAGGATTAAACCATTTATTAAAATTAAAGTTCTAGTTCTCTAAAATAGGAAAACCTGAGGTCTGAAAATAAAAGAGAACCATCCTGAGACCCTTAGGACTTCTGGGTACATCTCACCATCAGTTTCTAAACTTCTCACGGGGAGCAACTGCAGGGCTTTTTGTGTGGTAGAGCAGAGCCCAGAGCCGTTTCCTTTGGGGAACACATGCACCGCAGCCCCTCCGGGCCCTCCACAGCCCCAATTCCCAGAGCCTGCAGGTGCCCTCGTGGGGCTGAGGCTGCGTGTGGCCCTTGTGCCACACGTGCTCCTTCCCCACATCCAGTCGCCAGTTACCTGGCGGCTGTCTCTGTTCACGTGGGAGGGAGGGTCAAGTTCTGCGGATGAGGCCTCAGAATCAGCGGTGTGGTAAGGAGAATGCAGGAGGGCCTCGGAGGTTACTAGAGCTCAGGAAGGGATGGGAGCATGCAGGGAGCTGGGAGGCCTGCTGTTCTCTCAGTGCTTCCCACCTTCTCCCTCCTCTCCCTCCCTCCCTCCCTCCCTCCCTCTTTAAATCTGCAGTTTATTGTTTAGTTATTTATTTATTTTGGTGGAACCAGGGATTGGACTCAGACCCCTGCTTTTGCCAGGCAAGCACTTATTCTACTGAGCCACTTCCCCACCCACCTCAACAGAGTCTTGCTTCCTAGTCCATGCTGTCCTCAAACTCAAGGCGATCCTCTTGCTTTAGCCTCCCGAGTGCTGGAATTATAGGTGTGTACCACCACACCTGGCTTTCCTGAGTACTTTTTGTTGTTTTTGTTTTAAATGCATCAGTTATTTAATTAGGTTCTTAGTAAGAAATTTAGAATAGTAATTTATGAGGATAAATTCCACTTGTCAGAGCAAAAACAGATCACAGGTAGTCCCGGAGCTGAGGAACAGCTTTGATTTTTGCTAAAATCTGTGGGTCCACCACTTTCTGATCCACTGTGAGCTACTCTGAAACCTGGTATCTCTCTTTCTCAGGATCAAAGATCTCACCCTCCTGGTATCTGGGTTTCCTCTGCTTCTTCTTCTTCTTCTTGAAGGAAGCATCAGTGCTGCCACTGGCACTGTTAAAAATGGCAAAGTGAAGGCAAAAAATGTCCAAGAAGGGGCAACCCCATGGCAGCTGAAATGCTGCCCTGGTTAGAGGAATTGGTAGATATTCCTGATCTGCTATGTACTCCACAAAGGCTTTGTACAAGAAAAGGACACAGCTGCTAAATCAAAGGTTGAGAAGAAAAAGAAAGAGAAAGTTCTTGCTAGGATCATAGAACCAGTTGGTGGGGACAAGAATGGTGGTACCCAGGTGATTAAGCTTCAAAAAATGCCTAGATACTGCCCTACTGAAGATGTGCCCCAAAAGCTGCTGAGCCACTGCAAGAAACCCTTCAGTCAGCATGTGAAGAAACTTCAAGCTAGCATCACTCCCAGCACCATCTTGATCATCCTCACTGGGCATCACAGAAGCAAGAGAGTGGTCTTCCTGGAGCAATTGGCCAGTGGCTTGCTACTTAGCCTTAATTGTGTTCCTCTGTGAAGAACACATTTGTCATTTCCACCTCTGCAACAATTGATATCAGCAAAGTGAAAATCCTGAGTACGTTTTAAGCAGCTAAGTCTTCACATCTCGCGAAGACCTATGGCACACCATGGAATGCTGATGTGGGCCAGCCAAAGGTCCCTGCTCCTAGGTGCAGACTTGGCTGTCTCTTGATAAGCTCAGCTTCTTGTCATACTGATCTGAGGGACAGAGGGCCTCCCTTGTGTGAGGTTGTGTGGCTCCCTAGCACCCCTGTTGCCTTGGTGCACTTTTCTCTTTAGCTGAGTGAATTAGGAAAGAAGCTCAGGATTCTGGTTGTGATGATGTAGGAGAAACCACTGCTATGAGCAAAGGCCAGCCTCCAGCCTTCTACATGCAAACATTGGCTATTTTCTTCTACTAGTTGTTGTAGGGGTGGTATCCTCAGATGGAGATATGTGAGCAAAAATAATACCCTTGCTTCTGACCCAGGATAAGAACCCAAGAGTCTGCACATCTCAAAATTCTTCCAGTCTTAATGTAATTTAAAATACCATCACCCCAAGCTGGGGTGGTGGGTACAGGAGTACAATCCCAGCATGGGCAGTTTAGCAACTCAGTGAGACCCAGTCTCAAGATGAGAAAGGGCTGGGGCATAGCTTAGAGCTAATGCCCTGGATTAAATCCTCATCTCCTCTTTCTCCCTCTTCACTCCTTCCTGATTTGCTCACTGGCACGTGTCACACACACACACACACACACACACACACACACTAAACACTTTCAGACTGGGGCTGGTGCAGCACATCACAGGGAGGGTGGGGGGAGGGTGCCTGTATACCGGATGGGGGTTGGGGACTCGGTGGCCCTCAGAGCTGAGCGCATTCATGGGCAAAGTTTGGTGGCTCCCAGGACACTGAACCATCCCTGTCTCCTGCCTCCACCTCCCCAGACTGACCTACACTTGGTGGCATCTGTCTGTTGGCCCCTGGGGACAGCTGGGTGGCCTCATTTGAGTGTGTGTTGTGCCCTGTGGCCTCCTTGCCACCTGCAGTACCTGGGTACTGTCTGTACCCACTCTGCTCTAGGGGGGCCTCCACCTCCCTTGCAGGTTCCCATTCCATCTGTCTGTCTCTCAGTCCTCACTTGACACATGGGCCAGGCCTCCACTGTCCTTACCTCTCCATCATAAGCCCAAGCCAGAGCAAGCCTAGAAGCTTCTCCCTGGCCTTGCTGAGCTGGCTGAGGTCCGGTGCACTTCCACACCCTGAGGACTTTCCCTGGGGTGGTTGAAAGATGTCAAGTTCATGTGAGTCTGAATGTGTGCACACTGGCTCAGTTCTCTCAGCTGTTACAATTACACTGCTGCGTGTCCCGCACTCTGAGTGATAACTCTAAGCATCCTAGGCATCTCTTCCTACACCAGGCTGCCAACTCTTTCCTCTTCAAAGATAAGCAAACTTTTTAAAACTAAGTATGTGGCCATAAAAAATTAACAAGGCAACCATTATCTTAAAGATTAGAAGACCGCTCTTTGGAAAAATGATTCTGATGGACATGAAAATAAAACACAACATTCTCAATCTTTATGAGACAAAAGAATGAAATTAATATCACAAAAAGAACTACATCATACTCATGAACAGAGATTAGCATCAATATTTGGCAATTAGAGAGTTACAAACTTTTTAAACTAATGGCAACACCTGATATGTATATTAATACTTAAAAACATGTAGATAATACTTATATTTAAAGAATAAAAATAGACAGGAGAACTGCTGTGAGTTCAAGGCCAGCCTTGACTACACAGGGAGACCCTGTCTAGCAACAGCTAGACAATATATATATATATACTGCTATTTTAGGGAAAGGTCTACAAGGGTGTTCAGATCGATTCATAGTGGGTACTAGATCGATTCATAGTGATCTGCATGTTTATAGCCTTCTAAGAGCTGGGATTGCAGGCACATGCTGCCACACCCAGTCTCAATTGCTGTCTCAGCGCACCCTGGGGGCAGACCCAGCAGGGCAAGTCCAGGGATTGAACCCCCAGCCCCTGTGCCTTATTGCAGGTGCTTCAATCCATATTTTTGAAACAACAGAATAGATAATTTGGGGAGTTATTTGAATTTCTCCCTACTTCCCATTTGTATCTCTGTCATATATATATATTTTTTTTTCTTTTTTTTTTGATAAAAGAGGAGCTATGCAATATTTTTAACATTGTGTTCTCAAGTTGCATCCATTTGCCTAAAAATGACTCAAGATTATCTTTTTTAAGGTAAAGTAGTATTCCACTGTACATAAATACCATATTTTAAAAAATCCATTCATCTGCAGTAGTTTCCATGACTGGCCCAATAGCTCAGCAGAGTAAAGTGCTTGCTTAGGCTGAGTGCAGCAGCCAGGGTTCAGTCCTGGTGTTTCATATTGGCTCTGTCCCCAGCATGCTGAGACACTTATTAAGATGCCTGTAATCCCAGCACTTGGCAGGCTGAAAACAGGAGGACCACTACGAGTTCAATCTACGTAGTGAGACCCTGTAGACCCTATACCAAATACATAAAAAAAAAAGCTATATAGCCATTTCCAAGTTCCAACTGTTATACACTGTACTTCTGTAAATGTGGGCATGCCTAGATCCCTGTAATATGATGAATTTTATCTTTTTCAGGAGATTCCTAGAAAGGATAGTTGGATCAAGTGAATTTTTTAATTTATCCTAATATTCTTTTTCTGTTCATTGCAAAAAAGTTATGCTCTTTTATCTATTTCTTCACTGTAAGAAAGAATACTTTTTTAACCTATGACATGTATTCCAAGTAACATTTTGGCCATTTATTTAAGATCATGATAGAGTAACCATGGGTATTCTCTCATTATTCTGATATAGAATTTTGTGCTGTTATAGAAGTGTCCTTATTATTCTTTATTAATATCTACTTATATTAAATTAAAATAAGATAATAAAAAAGAAAAGCAAGGTAAATTGTAGGTAGGTAGATATATAGATAGTTGAGATGGATAGCTAGGTGGACAGACAGATGGATGGATAGGTGGGTGTGTGGATGGGTGGATGGGTGGGTGGGTGGATGGATGGGTAGATGGGTGGATGGGTGGGAGGGTGATAGGTAGATGGACAAATAGATTCTCCTTTCCAAACATCTATGTAACAGTACCCTTTCCTACTTGACAGAAAAAGGCTCATCTCATTTATATACATAAAATTAATATTGAATACTATTACATTTGGTATAAAAAAATTTGTGTAACACTTAGAGTAATAGAATTAGGATTGAGAAAGTGAGTGATCCTAAATCCTAGGTGAGCCACAAACAAACAAATTTATAATGTCCGGGAGGAATAATTTTTGCTTGGAATAAAATGAATGATAAGCTGTAGATCACTAAAAATATTTGACATTGGTGAATGTGTGGTTTTGGCTTACACACCAAGGTAAAGAATGATGTTGCTGCAGAAAATACATTCTACTCATATCTACTGGCATATTTGTTAATATTTTTAAATTGTATGTATATATCTACCTTTAGTTTGATTTCTTTCACTCAACACAATACCTTTGAAATTATATGAATCGGTAGTTCACTGACTAATGAATGATATTCAATATTATTGTTATACCATGGTTATTAATTCATCCATCAATACACTCTTAATTGATTTTGACATTGCAGAGAAAGTCCCTCAAACACATAAACACAAGTTTCTGTGTATTTTCACGGCTGGGAGTGGAGTGGGTGGAGCACACTGCAGGCAGCCCGCATTTTCAGCTGTTTACCAAGGACATTTTACGTGTCACCACACTGTGTGAGCACTGCAGTCCCTCACCAACATCAGCGTGGGTGGTTGGTCTCATTTTAGCCTAACAAATGTGGTGGTTTTAGAGAGGATCTAATGAACATTTCTATAATCATGAGGGTTGATGACAACTTTTTCATAAGACCATTTACCATCTCTATATCTTTGGCAAAGTGGATATTCACATTTTTCGTGGATTGTGAATTAATTATTGCAATTTTGTGAGTTTTTTAGATACATTATGTATATCACAGAATATTTCTTTTGTTAAATAAATGATATTCAAATATTTTACCCAAGGCTCTCATTCTTGTAGCATAATTTTTTGAAGAGCAGATATTTTTATTTTATGAAGTACAATTCATTATTTTTCTCTTATGGATTATGCATATGTAAGAAAAAAGTGCTTAACCTGACTGAGCTCACAAAGTTTTTTTCTTATATGATCTTCAAGAACTTTTATAACTTGAAATTCTAAATTTGTCTTCCGTACTGAGTCGATTGTATAAGAGTGCAAGATAGGAGTTGTTTTTCATTTTGCGTGTGGGTATCCAGTTGTCCAGCCTGAATTACCATTCCATTGCTGCTGCACATCTAGGGGCTGATGTGTGCACCAGAACACCTCTGCTGTTCTGCCCCTCGGCCTGTTTTCCTTATGCTGGGGTACACCACCTCCATACTACCCAAGTTCTAGTGGAGAGACACTCATCTTTTCCAACTTCTGGTGGAGCTACCACCATTTGGCCTATTGTTGCACTGTTCTAATCTTTGAGAACTTGAAGATTAGAACACTGTTCTAATCTTCAAGTCCCCTCTTCTCTGTCATCACATCTCCGTTTCCTCTGTGTGTGGAAGATCTCCTCTGCTTTGCTTTTATGAGGGTACATGTGACTGCAGCTAAGGTTCACCCGTACTGTTTCCCTATTACAAGACTCCTAAATCACACCATTTAAGTTAGCACGCATGAGATCTGTGGACTTGGGGGTAGATATCTTTTGGGCAAGGACAATCTGCTCATAAACCCCAAATACATGTCAGTCCATGTGCAAACTACATTCACCCCATCCCAACGTTTCCAGAAATCTCAACCCATTACATCTGACTCAAGCCCAAAATCTCCTCTAAATATCATCACCTCCAAAACACCAACTCTTATCATGAAAATCACCAATAAAGTATGCACAGGACTCTGGGTATGGTGCATCTTGAAGAAATTAGTTTCTGTATATCAACCTGCAAAACTAGAAACAAATGATCTATTCTACAATACAACAGAAGATAGGCGTAAGGTAACAGTGATGGACTTTCTCATTCAATTAAGGAGAAAATAAATGGAGCTGGAGTGTGGGGTCCATGTTTCTTCAGTGCCTGCTACTTGTGAAGATGAAGAGGGAGAATCTCTAGAGTCCATGAGTTTAACAGTGAGATCCTTCTGAAGTAGAGAAGAGACCATTCCTTTCCATTCTGAAACCTAGGAACAGTCCTCGGAGTTCCAGGCTTCACTCTGCACCGCTTCACCTGAGAGCCAGTCCTAACTTGCCTTGCAGTGCAGCCTCTGTGCACAGTGGAGCAGGGATCAGCCTTTCTCTTCTCAGTGGAGCTTGGAGGTCTGGAAGCCTTTCTTCATTTCCTCCTGACCCTACTCCTCTCAGGCCAAACTGGCAGCATTGCTGCTGCTGGGACACCCTCAAAATAATGTGGACTTCCCATGTGCCATTGGACTTATCTGGACAAATGAGAGGACAGAATTTTCCAGGACAATTCCACCTTTATTCCTGACTCTGATGAGTTCCTTAGAGGGATCCATGCACCACAGTCCAGCCCATCCTTGTTCACATGAGAGGCTCATTCAGCCAGACTCCTGGTCTTCAGAACACACTCTTCTAACCAGGAATAACCCAATTTTAACACAATCTCAATGGTCTGAGAAATCCCAATTATGAAGGCCTGTTTCTTTTCATCTAATAGTTCTTTTATCTTTTTCATTTTGCATTTTATTATAAAAAGCAAGAAGAAAATAGGTTTTATCTTCAATGTTTCCAAGTTGGCTTGGAAACATTCTTAGTTACATGACAAATTCCTGATCCACAAGTTTTTTTAAAAATTAATTTTATTGAGAAACAAATAGCAATGAGACAGTTTTAAAACCAATTAGTAGGTTAGTTTCAATAATTAATACATTGCATATTTTTGTCTTCATAGTAGTTATTCATAGTACAAGATGCAGACATGATATCCTGTCCACAAATACTATTAGAACAAATCTTTCTATTTATTGAATTAAGAGAAAGTAGCTGCATATCTATCTTAACTATTTTGTATATACAGATACAAAATATGGTTCTTCATTTGTATCCCCTTTTTTGGTTTAGTTTTGTCAGAGATGGATCCCCTTGCCATGTAAATATTGTAGGTACGTGAATTCAACAAAATAATCCAATATAGTCCAGTAGTCCATAATAGTAGTGGGTCATCTATAGGACTGGCAAAGTCAGAAGTTGTTGACTTGAGCCTTTTACAGTTCAGAATATTAATATGGCTTTGCTTTTTATGCCTCGTTTTTATACTTTTCTGCTGGATGGTTAAGAACAAGATAAAGCAAGACCTATATAACAAGAAATGTAACTTTTGTATCTGATAAGATCAGTCAAATCCCCTCAGGATTAACCCTGAAATCCTTTACCACAGTTTTTTAAAATTTTATTTTATTGAAGAACAAATAGCAATGAGACAGTTTCAAATCAAATTAGTAGGACAGATTAAATAATTAATGCATATTGTTTTTGTAGTAGTTTTTTATTGTACAAGGGTCTTACATGATATTCTATTTATAAACACTATTAGAGGAGATGCCTCTAATCAATGAATTAAGAGAATGTAGCTGTATACTTATCTTTTATTTTTACAGTACAGTTTCAATAATTAATACTTTTTACATTGTTATCTTCCTAGTGATTATCCATAGTTCAAGAAGCAGATAGGATATTCTGTCCAAACACTATTAGTGCAAATCTTTCTTCTCATAGAATTATGCAAAGGTACTGCATATTTATCCTAACTGTACTGTTTACACAAACACAGAATGGTTCTTCCTTTGTATCCCCTTTTTTTGTTTAGTCCTATCAAAGATGGGTATTCTATTGTCATTCAATTATTATAGGTGCTTGAATTCAGTGAAACAATCCAACACAGTCCAGCAGTCCACAATAATAGTGGGTTATCCAAAGAAGTTGTTGACTAGAGCCATTTACAGCTCAGCTTATTATTATGGCCTTATTTTATATACCTCATTTTTATATTTTTTTCTGTTGGATGGTTAAAACTGAGATAAAGCAAAACCTACATAACAAAAAATGTAACTTTTGTATCTGATGAGGTCAGTCAAGTCCCCTCAGGATTTATCCTGTAACCCTGTACCTCGCTCTATAGATCTTTTGTCAATTTCAGCCATGTGGATGAGTCACAGCCATTGCTTGACCAGCTTGCTCTCTGTGAAAGCCTATGAGAAAGTTTTCTTTCCATGAGACTGTCCTTAGGCACACTATAGATCATTGATCACATTCCCCTGTGGCTCCATAATCTCCTTGATCAGAAACTTTGGAGCACAACTGAGTTCCATGATGTCACAGTATAGGCTCTCCTATATCCTGAGTCTTCACTGACCTTGAAAGGCTAGGGCCAAAATGTTGGCTGACTTTGTAGCCCTTCCATTTCTCCAGTTTTTGATGTACAAACTTAGATTGTTAACTATCCAGAAGAGAAGCTGATTATTACCCTGGAACACATGCAGTTCAGTTTACCCTATATGACTAAATGTGCTTACTGGAAGAAAGATAGCCTCTTTGCCACAGTTTGTAGATTCTCTGACCTACAAGCTCTGATTCCCACATAAGTGTAGTACACAATTCAGCTATTTTTTTGTGGCTATATAACAAAGATTGCCTTTCCTCTAGTTTCCTACAATGTTTCTCATCTTCTTTCACATCTGATACTAAAATCAGAAAAAGGACAAAGAAATTATAGGTCAGTATCCTTCATTGTTACCCTGCCCTAATCTAGGCTTGCCTGCTTGACCTAACTGAGCTTTGTCCCCACCTCAAGCTTGTTTATCTTGAGGACTGAGTACCTGTCACCTGGAAGCCTCTCTTCCAGTGGTCCTGCCCAAAGCAGGAAATCAAGATGGTGGCCAGAAACGAGATGAGCCCTTTTTGTCATTAGCTTTCCCTCCATGTCATTTCTCTCTCTCTCTCTCTCTCTCTCTCTCTCTCTCTCTCTCTCTCTCTCTCTCTCTCTCTCTCTCTCTGCCTCATAGCCTTGTGGCTCCAGCAGACTGAGAAGTGATCTATGAGTCTGGCCCCTAGTCCCCTGAATCAAGGCAAGAACACAGCTCTCTACTGCTCAGGCAGCGCTGGGTTTGTTATTGGCTTCAAAATTGTGAGAGGACAAAGATGTTAGGGTCAGAACCTGATAGCATTACTAGTGTGACACACACATCACAGTTTTGGAGGCCGGATTTCAGAAGGAATGATCTGTTAAGGCAGCAAAATGCAGGAATGTGCTCAGCTTCCTTGACCCCCTCTCAGGTGAAGGGCCCAGCTGTGGGCTCAGTGTTCTAAAATGTGCAGTGTTCTGTTTATCAGCTTGACCTTGGAAATCTATTCTGCTCCAGAAAAACAAAAAAAGGCTTAGAGTTAATAGGATAAATATTGGGCACATGGTCAAGACTTTCTGCATAAAAGCTTAAAGCAAAATAAATGTAATCACTGGATCAGCCGTCCAGAGTTCCTGACCCCGGGTTTCTTTCCTTTCATTCCATCCTCCCTCAAACCTGATGCCCTCTGTGAAGGCTGGACCCCACCTTCTGCCATGTGGAATTAGCTGTGGGAATGTAGGCTGAGCTGCAGTCCAAAGAGCGATGGTCTGATTCACCACAGCAATAGACTAGCAACGGAAGCCCATGTGATCATCTCAACAGAGGCAGAACAGGAATTTGGCACCTCATTTTAGTCATGTGCTGAATACCAGGTCAGTAGACTTTTCAGAACAGAAGAACCCAGTGCTCAGGCCAGTACTTGTAGCTAACTGGGAGCTTCAAGGCATGAGGGCACAGGGACAGAGACAAGGACTGCAATCTTTTACAGCATGCTCCAGGAGTCTCTGCCCTGGATGGGGCTGAGGAAGGGGCAAGACAGCCTCCAGGTCAGCCAGATCTTCTGCTGTCATCACCATGACATCAATGTGACACAAAATTTGAATCTTAGAAGAAAGGGTGAGAGGACAATGGAGCAGCTCCAGGGCCTTCAAATACCTTTCACTGCCTCAGTGAGATTTGTAAATCTTGTCTTGTACTTAGCAAAAGTCTGCTGAGAATTTGAGCAGTGCTCCCCAAAGCCATCTTTCCAAAGACCAGAGAGGGCTGTCTCTCAGCCCTGCTCTCCAAGCTTTAGGTACAAATTGTTTCTCAGAACCATTGACTCCTGAATGTTGTGCTCCATGTCATTGCAGTAGCCTGATATGGCCTCCCTCAATTGCATCCAGTTGTGAACTCTTTGTTACTCATGTCTCACTTGAAAAGTCTTCCTCAGAGCCACCCATCCTAAACATGCCAGCCCTGTCTAGGAGTTGTCTGTTACCATTTCCCTTAGCAACCCATAGCATTGCTCCTCTGCACCTGGCATGACCGTCGGGATTAGATCTGTTTGTGATTTTCTATTCAGCAGCTCTCTCCTCACTGGATGTTGGCTCCATGCAGGCAGTGTCTGCTTTCTACACCATTCAATCTCAGGTGCACAAGCAATTCCTACACAGCAAGTACTTCATACACATTAGGCAGATAAATACTGAGTGGACCACTAGTCCTCTATTCTCAGACTCTGATCCGAAGTGAACTCCTTAGATTTATGTCCCCTCAAAATGTTTCTGTAATTATCTTTCACTAGCATAGCTTCCCTGCTAAATTACATACACTACTAGAATGCTCATAGAATCATTGCAGCCTTCAGGAATAAGGCAGAGCTTCTGCAAGGTATGTTAGATGGAGTGTTAGAGACCTGTGCAGCTTTACTACCTATTTCACCCAGTACTATCATTGTGGGTTTCAACCACATTCAATCAAATGGCTTAGAATAAAAATAGTCTTGCAAGAACTTCCAATAAACTCTTATACTTTTTTTGTACCTTTCCCAGACATTTCCTCACAAAAAGGCAGACAGTGGGACACAGTTAATAGCTTGATCTTTTCATGCTTTAGTTTTGTGCATTTGGCTCAGTGATAACAATCAGCATAAAAATATCCCAAAGCCTAACGGTGCCGCTGGTGTAGTGGTATCATGCAAGATTCCCAAAGCCTGCAATGCAGATTGCCTACCTCGCTGCAGAGTGCGGCACTGTGTGTTTGTGCTCACCCATTATCTCCTAGTGCTTCGCTCTCTGACAGAGCCTCTTAGGGTGGATGAGTGGTGGAAACGTGGCCTGT
Organism: Ctenomys sociabilis; assembly: GCA_004027165.1. Classification (NCBI taxonomy): domain Eukaryota; kingdom Metazoa; phylum Chordata; class Mammalia; order Rodentia; family Ctenomyidae; genus Ctenomys; species Ctenomys sociabilis. Next base: position 31,831 of record PVKA01008100.1, on the reverse strand, counting down.
TGCTGCCCTCAGAGTTCAGGAGAGCATCTGTGCCACTCATTTCTCAGTTGCCAGACAAATGCCATGTCCAGCTTCAGTGTAACAATGCTGGAAAACTAATAACATTGAAGTGCTGCCCTTAGTTTAATGGTTCACTTAGTTAACTTTTTGCCTGGCATCCCAAATACTATTCTGACATCCTAAAATATCCATCATGAGTAAGTATTACCAAATGGATTTGGAATCCAAGAGCGGGGTGGGACTCTACGTAAAATCAGCCCAGACTACGACAGCTTTCCAATTTCAACACAAAAACACACAGTGTGATATATGTTCAAAATTAGAACCTAGAATGGCTCCAGGGACTCTCAGCACCATATCGCTCTCACTAAAACATACAGGAGAGTTTCCTTCTCTTCTGGGAAGCTGCAGGCATGATGCTTATTGTTCTCTGACTCCAAAGAACAATCTCCTCAATCAATACAGAGTAAGGAGGAAGGGATTCAGCTTTCTTGTAAATCAGAAGAGATTGTTGGTAGGAGACCACAGCTGGGAGAAAAACAGGGAAGAAGCTTGCAGAGCCCCAAGATTGGTATGCCTGGGACAGTTAGCAGCTGGAAGAATGGGGCCAACCAGGGAGGAAAGAGGCTGGCAAAATAGCATCTGTTTCCAGGAAGCCACTGGGTGTTTGGTGAGGGTCTGGACCTATGGTGGGTCAGGGCCCCGCCAGGGCCTCCTGCCGGTGATGTAAGCTTAGGTCACCCAGAAACTTCCAGGGGTTATCCTTGAACTACATGCTTAATGCTTAATATACATACATGCTGTGTTCTCCACTATGAAAGTCACATTTGTCCAAAGTTTCAAACAACCTCTGTCAGGAAAGGAAGCTGTGGCACCAGGCAAAATGCTGTGGAAATCCTAAACATGTCTCTCTTTGGTTCTTTTCTAGAGTAACATCTAATTCATTTCCTATTCGCCCTCTACATTTAAATGTAATGTAATTCTGCTCAGGTCTGAGTCAGCCCTCTGTTTATGAGGTAAGTCCAAGCTCTGGGTGGGATTCCAGAGGTGTCAGTTTATACAACACCAGAGCTATGCTGTTTCTGGCCAGTGCATTTAGCTCTGTTGTTTCCGGCCAGTGCATGATCTCCTTCGGGCTCATTCCTGGGGAAAACCAGCTGTGTGCCAGGCGGAAGGGACACAGCTCATGTGACTAGAGCCAGCTCTTCCTGCCGGCTGCAGCACCGTGACTCTGCTGCACAGCCTCCCTGCAAGCCAGACAAATATAGCCATCAGAGTCTATGCTGGGGAGATAGCTCAGAGGCATAAGTGCCTGCCTGGCAAACACAAGGTCCTGAGTTCATTCCCTGGTACCAGAAAAACTCGTCAGAGTCCTAGGTGGCCTTTACCACCTGGCCTTGGTTTCAGGAAGACACCTGACTCTGATCTCAAGCCACAACTGTGCCTCTCCTGCCAACCCAATCATGGAGACTGCCCTGCTCTAGCTGCTAACCAGGACCATGTGCTCACTGGCATTTCCACCACTAAGTTCCACCCTGTGAAGCCCAGGCCTGCCTGCCTCTCTGTCGCCAGTCTGCTCCCAAGCCCCAGGCTTCCTGTCTAGATCTTCCTGCCTTCCTGAGAGCAGACTGCTATGGGTCTCATTGCTCCCTTCTTGGGAGAGTTACTTTTGGCCAGGGACCTGTGTCTGGAAAAGCCTGTGGACCTGTGTTCCCACCCTAGTGTAGCTCCTGGCCACTGAATGGCTGGGAGATGACTAACCACAGAACTGCTGACACTGGAGGAAAAGGTTGAGCAGGAAGATAAAGAAATAGCAACTTGGCCATCCTGGCCCAAGGGAGCACCCTTTATTATTTTGTTATTTCGGTTTTCTGAGATGGTGGTCTCATTAGGTAGCCCAGGCTGTCCTCGAACTCAGCGATACTGCCTCAGCTTCCAGAATGCTGGGATCATAGGTGTGCATTGCCACACCTGGCTGGGAGCAGCCTTCTACTCAGCTGGGTGACCAACTCAATTAACTACCTAATTTTGGTTCTGCAATCAGATCATTAACTGAGTCAGCTGCTAAGAGAGGAATTGTACATGGGATGCATACTGCAATATTCAGGACAAGAGGATGGTCAAAGGAAACTCCAACGTGGTGGCCCTGCTTTTCCTTACCTACAGGGCTGTGGCTTGAAACTGGCAGGTGCTGCATAGCAGTGAGCACATATTAGGGTACTGTGTAAACAAGGTGTGCTGTGCAAAATAAATGGGGCTCTGTAAACAAGATGTACAAACTGTGTCAAAAAACAATGATTAGCAGGGCCTAAGTCCAAACAGACACTATGACCAGGCAGGCCATTAAATGTGGAATACCAGTGAGTCTATGCCAATGCTCCCTCTGTGGGTAGAAGGCTGAGCAACTGGCAGGCCTGGAGCTACAGCTTCAAAAAACTGAAAATCAGAAAGTCATTTTAAGGGAAAAGTAACAGCAGCAGGAACTTTGGAGACAGTGCTGGAGTAAAATCCACTTTGGGAAGAGTTGGGTTGGAAACTCAGTATTAAGATGCAGCTCAGTGCAAGGGCCCTGGGTTCAGTCTCCAAAGCTGCAAAAAAAAAAAGTGGAAAAGGAGAAGAAGGCAGTGGAGGAAAAAGACAAGAGTTCTCCCCCCAAATTTAACAGCAATGAATTCTAAACACTTAGGTATCTAAAATATATGATGTCATGGCTCAGCTTTCTGGAATGTTCACCTAAAACTCTACCTCTCTCAATCAGTGAAAATACTCTGGGGGCAGCCAGAGTCGGAGGCCAAGCATGAGGCAGGGTATATGTTGAAGATAACTTACCTGTGCTCATGGCTACCTGAACGTGACTGATCCTTCCTGGTGAGAACTTTCAAGAAGGCAGAAAGCTCTGGAATGCAGTGGGTGGAAGGACATGAAGCAGCAGATGAAGAGAAGGGCCAGAAAGGCCAGGGTGTACAAGCCTTTCATGGAACAAAGCCAAAACAGTGCCAGGCAAGCCCAGTCCCTGAGGCAAAAATGAACCCAATCCCTGTGACTTGGGCCCTGTGTGATGAAGGCTCCTTACCTAAACCTAGTGCTCAAACCTGTGAAGAGGAGGATTTCCCTGACATCTACACAGAATGCACAATAACAAGTCAGTCTTCTGAACCCAACCTGGAAGATTTCCTTCCTAGTCCTTGGAAGAAATAAGCAAATACACAGAAGGTCTTTCTCAACAGGTTTTTGCAACCAGCTCCCTTATCGAATGTTTTTTTGGAATACATGAAAAATGGAGCAAGGCAAAAGCCCCTGCCACAGATGGTTGAAGGGGATTCACACCTTAGGCACTCTTAATGCCTGGCAGGCAAGAAGCTTCCAGCTGGAGTGGTACCTGGTGTTGACCTGTTGGATCCTAAGCAGCTTGGAGAATTTGCTAAAAGAAAATTCCTGCATGATAAAGACCATGGCACTCCAGAGGCACTGGGTTGTCCACATAGTGAATGCACAAGAAGGCTGAGGGATGCAAATGCCCCGGAGAAGCACCTGCTGCTGCATGCACCCTGAGCCCACTTGTGTGCAGAGTGCAGGCGTGCCTTCCACAAGAGCTCCAAGTTGGTCTGACACTTCCAGATGCACATGGGTCAGAGGCCCTTCCAGTGCCCCTTTGCGGGCTGCAGGAAGTGTTTCTCCCTGGATTTCAACCTCTGCATGCACATACACATCCACACTGGAGAGAAGTGCCTCACACATCCCTTCCCAGGCTGGACAAGAGGTTTGTTCAGTCCAATAACCTCAAAAGTCACATCATAACTCATGTAAAGGAGAAAAGGTCTCACTGAAAAAGAACCAGTACGGGGTCCTCCGATGGGATAATCATACACAGTGATTGTGGGAAACACCACAGCCCTGCAAGGCAGATTTGGTTGTATTCGGCTGCCCTAGACTTCATGATACTGTTTGAAGAACATTGAGGGGCCAGACAAATAGCTCAGCAAATTATAGTGCCTGCAAGAAGGCACAGGGTCCAGGGGTTTGATCCCTGGGTCTACCATCCAGCCCCACCCCTGGGCATAGTGAGACCGCAATTGAGACTGGGCGTGGTGGTGTGCTCCTGTAATCTCAGCTCTTGGAAGGCTGTAAACAGGGGGATTCTCCAAGTCTGATCTAGTAGTGAGACCCTGAACACCCTGTAGACCCTTCCCTAAAATACAAAAATAAAATAAAATAAAATTTAAAAAATGAAAAAGTTGAGCTTTTTGCTGTAGACTTGCAACAGAGAGTCGGGGATGAATGTTCTCCAAAAGCATTCACATGAGAATAATTTTGTAGTTTATAATTTCAACTTTTACCTTTAAAAAGTGTACTTTTCCAAATGGATTATTATTCCAAATGGATGGTCAATCTATCAATAGTTAAATATTTTTTACAGTCTTGGTCATTGTATCAAATTATATGGAAATCACATAATTTGTTGTGAGTAGTTGATATTATTAATCTATTTGAAATTTTTCTAGAATTTCAAAATAAAAGGATGTAAAACCAAAAAGTATACTAAACCTGGATTAAAAAGCAAATTATGCATTAAAAAGATATACTCCTTTTAAATTTTTTTTAAATTAGCAAGCCATTACAAAAACTGATAGTACTGATAAAACACAGACAGAAAGTTAATTTATTATATATAGTGGGTTAAAATACTCATTGTTACAGCTATTTTGGAAGTCATTTCGCAAAAGTGCCCTCTTTTCCTATAGCTGCCATAGATGGGTTATACAATGGAAAATTATTACCTTGAATTGATTTGGCCAATATCAAAGTGTTGGCGGGATTGGCTTCTGAGGACCAGATCCCTAGGGATCCACTCCAGACCTGCTTCTGTGGCCTTCAAGTGTCTCTGACATACTAGAGACACTTGTGTTTTTGCACAGCAGGGAGATTTGGACCGGAGGAGACCCAAGGCGGAGACATTCCTATGTGACCAAACTTGCCCTGAGGCAGAGGAACACGTGACAGGATACAGAGAGGGACTAAGCCAAATAGTAAAAGCACCTACAACTGGAATATCTGTTGGAGGAGGAGGTGGGGGAGGAGGAGGTAGAGAAGGGGGAGGAAAGGCAGGAAGGGGAGAAGGAGGGGAAGGAGAGATGGAGCAGTGTGCTCCCCCATGCCCAGCACTGTGAATGAATGTCATCTTCACTTGGAGATAATATTCATGGTGCTCAGAGAGGTTAGGCTGTCACCCTTTCCCAGGGGTGAGGCAAAATTCAAACCTATTCTGACTTCCTCCATGTCCAGCCCCTGCTCTCTCTTGGAAGCACACACAAAGTTAGCATACAGCAGGCAGCTGGGAGGCCCCAGCCTCTGCCCAGGCCATGAGAACCCAGCCATCACAGCTCCCAGTGCCCACCCAGGTGCCCACACAGGAGTAATAAGTCAGTAGCACAGCACACCTGGGAAGCCATGACCTGCCACCCAGTGTCACTGACACTTAGTCTTCAGAACAGCACTTCTCTGTCCTGGTAGCCAGGAGAATTTCAGGTGCCAGCTCAATCCCCTTGGGGCTCTCAGAGCAGGAAGGTGGCACCTGTGAGGTTTTACATTCCCAGGAGAGGAAGGAAGATCTATTTGGGAATGGCTGTGTGAAGCAGGATCCCACACAAACGTCAGTGTGCACAGAATGCCCCAGCAGAGGGAGGGGGTTGCGAGTCACCGTTCTGTGGCTCTGCGGTGGGACCACATTTTGTTTCTCTGCAAGTCCCGGCGTGATTCCCTGTTCATCTTTTGGGCGGACTTTACTTTGAGAGTCTCTGACTTGGAATGATTGGAGGACAGTGCTGTAGCCATTTGCATTTTATATACGTGCACACTGCAGCTCACAATGACCGGCAGGATGCAGCGGGCACTGAGCCACACCCTCACGTGTGTGAGAGGAAGGTGCTTCTTTCCTCTCACACACGTGTTGGTCATGTCTGCTTTGCCAACTGCTTCCCTTTGAAAAGCAGCTGAAGTCGGGTGCAGCTTCCAGCAAGGTGCAAAAGTCTGCGGGGTGCTCTGCATGGAGGCAGTTCCAAATCCTTGCCTTCTGGCAAGAAAGAAGTTGCTTTGGCAGTTACAGAACTAATTTAGCTTCATTAATCAAGATAGCGCTACTTGCTCCAATCTTACTGAAGGGCCTGGAATGCGTCCCAGGACAATGGCAAACGCATCCTCCAGAGCCTGCGCTCAGGACCCTGCCCTCAGAGACAAGGAAGGGTGGGCGGTGCCTGGTTGAACTGAGCGCCAAGGGCATGTTACCCCTCCAGGAGGACTGGTGAGCTTGGGTGCCCCAGGGTGAGGGACTTCGGCCTCTGGAACAGAGGGATGCCTTCCATGAGGAGCGCAGTCCTTGTTACATTTAGAAGTTAATGCCAGAGGACACCAGAAGTGAAAACACTTTTTCATTTGTCAGCCTAAAAATTAAATGTTTGGAGCCGGGCGTGGTGGCGCATGCCTGTAATCCCAGCACTAGGGAGGCTGAGACAGGAGGATTGTTGTGAGTTCGAGACCAGCCTGAGCTACAAAGTGAGCTCGAGGCCAGCCTCAACTGCATAGTGAGACCCTGTCTCAAAAAGACAAAACAAAAAAAAAAAATTAAATGTTTGAAAAAGAAGTTGAACAGCCTTGTTAGCAAATTAATTAATGATTTATTTCCTCCTGGTTTTTTAAAATTTTTATTATGGAGATGAATTTCAAGACGTCAGGTACCTCAGGGATTACACTTTCAATTTTATTTTTTATTTTTTTCCATAATTCAATTGAAAAACAAATAGCAATGAGATAGTTTCAAATCAAATTAGTAGGACAGTTTCAAAAATTAATATATTGCATATTGTTTTCTTAGTGGTTATTTGTTGTACAAGATGCAGACATGATATTCTATTTACAAACACTATTAGAACAGATCCCTCTATTCATTGAATTAAGAGAATGTAGCTGTATATCTGTCTTAACTATTTTGAGTCTACAGATACACAATGGTCATTCAATCGTATCCCCCTTTTTTGTTTAGTTTTGTCATTTAAATATTATAGGTGTGTGAATTCAGCAAAATATTACAAAATAGTCCAGTAGTCCATAATGGTATTGAGTTTTCTGTATGTCTGCCAATGTCAGAAGTTGTAGACTTCAGTCTTTTATAGCTCGGTGTAACAATATGGCTTTACTTCTTATACTTTGTTTTTACACTTTTCTGCTGGATAGTTAAGACCAAGATAAGGCAAGACCTATGTAACATGAATTGTAGCTTTTGTATCTAATTAAGGTCAGTCAAATCCCCTTAAGATTTATCCCGAAACCCTGTCCTGCAGTTTGTAGATCCTTTGTCTGTGTCAGCCATGTGGATGAATCCTGACCATTTCTTGACCAACTTGCTTTCTGTGAAAGCCTGAGAGAATGTTTTCTCTCCATGTGACTCTCCTTAGGCACACTCTACATCATCAATCACTTTCCTCTGTGGTTCCATAATCTCCTTAATCAGAAAATTTGGGGCACAACTGAGTTGCATGATGTTGCAGTACAGATTCTCATACGTCCTGAGTCTTAACTGACCTTGTAAGGTTAGGGACAAAATGTTGGCTCTCCTTGCAGCCCTCCTTTTTCTCTAATCTTTGGTCTGCAAACTTAACACTCCAGAAGAGAAGCTTATTGTTATTACCATATAACCTAAGCTGTTGAGCTTAACTTCACTGTCTGAATATCAAACATCTTAGACTTAACATGGAACAGGTATTTTTCTTTTTTATTTTATTGAAGTATAAATATCAGTGAGACAGTTTTAAGACAACTTAACAAGAAGTATTCGATAAATTAATACATTGCAAACTGTTTTCATAATGTTTTGGTATCGTACAAGGTGCATACATGATATTATACTTACAGACATCATTATAGCAGATGTCTCTCATCAGTAAATTAAGAGAGCATAGCTGTTTACATATCTTATTTTTTAATACCTGAATTATACCAAAGATTCAATAATTAATACTTTCTACCTTGTTATTTTCCTAGTGGTTGTCCATAGTACTAGAAGCCAACATAATATCCTGTCCAACCACCATGACTGTAAATCTTGGCTCACATAGAATTATGTAGAAGCACAACATATCTATCCCAACTGTACTTTTTTTTACATTAAATTTTGTAGGGACTTAAAGTTTAACATATCAATACTTGATGAAAAATACCATCATGATGTGTGTGTATGATATTTTTCATCAAGTATTGATACGTTAAACTTTAAGTCCCTACAAAATATAATGTAAAAAAAATTTAAAAACTTAAAATATATTTTAAAAATAGGAATAAACAATTATATATGTTTACATATATAGCATTGTTGCAGGACAGTCCCACAACACTCCTTTTCCTGTCTCCTGCCTTCATTCACCACCCCCTTCCTTTTTTAAAAAAAACATCTACCCGAGAGACAGCACAGTAGCAACCGGCGTGTCATGACAAGCAGCAAGTATTCAGAAGACCAGAATGACAGGCCCTCCAAGCATGAACTATTTGGCTATTACAAATTGCCATCTTCAGTGCAATTGCTTGGAGTTCACAGCATATATAGTTAGTTTGGGTGAGAATCCTTCTAAATTAACTGCTAGATTTGAAAATATTCTGAAGATTCTCAGGATCATTGCCTTAACCATCTTGTACATATAACTGTATGGCTTTGCCTCTGTCATGTTTCTTAGCTCTTCTCCTTACTCTCTCTTCATTGTCTAGTCTTCAAGTTCTTGCTTTCCTTTAATGTTATACCTTTCTATTTATAATTCTTAGTTCTTATACTAGGGAGACTATACAATATTTACACATGTGTGTCTGTTTTATTTCACTTATGTCTTCAAGTAGCATCCACTTAAATATGAAGTCTTCAAGTTTATCATTCTTTATAGCTGAGTAATACTCCACTGTATAAAAATACCACCTTTTTCATCCGTTCCTCAGGTGACAGGCATCTTGGTTGGTTCCAAGATTTAGCTATCACAGATTGTGCTGCTATAAACACAGGTATTCATATATCACTATGATATGATGTTTTCAGATTCTCTGGGAAAATTCCCAGTAGGGAGATAGCTGGTACTGGCAACAAAATAGACCTGAGGATCAGTGGATCAGATTAGAAAACACTGAAGCCTCTATGAACACATTCAGCCACCTTATCTTTGACAAAGGAGCCAAACATACTCACTGGAAGAAAGATAGCCTCTTTAACAAATGATGCTGGAAACACTGGCTCTTTACGTGCCAAAAACTAAAACTTGACCCAGATCTATCACTGTGCATGAAGCTAAAGTCAAAACGGATTAAAGATATAAACATTAGAACAGAAACACTAAATCTCCTAGAAGTAGGAGGAACTCTTGAAGACATGGGGTTAGGTAAAGAGTTCATGAACAAAAATCAAATTGCACAGGTAACACCTGAAAGAATTAATGACTGGGACCTTCTCTTATTGAGAAGTTCTTGCATGTCAAAAGAAATTACCAACAAAGTGAAAAGACAGCCCACAAATTTTGAAAAAACCTTGACAGATAAGTATTCAGACAAAGGTGTGCTCTCTAGAATTTATAAAGAACTATAACACATTAGAGCCCCAAAATTTAAAGACCCAATCAGAAATGGGCATCTGAGATGAACACACACTTCTCAGAGGATGAAATTAAAGCAAATAAATATATGAAAAAATGCTCCACATTGCTAGCTATCCATGTAATGCAAGTTAAAACAACACTGAGATACCATCTCACCCCAGAAAGAATGGCTATCATAAAGAAATCAACCAACAAATGTTGGAGAGGATGTGAGGAAAAGGGAACCCTTCTCCACTGCTGGTGGGAATGTAGATTGATGCAACCATTATGGAAACCAGTGTGGAGACCCCCTAAAATACACTTTCAACTTTAATAAATGTTTAATTTAACTTCCAAGATGGTCAGAGCCCCGTAGATTCTCGGAGGTGGAGCCTTCTGTCTGTGCTCTTGCTCTGCCGCCTCACGCATGTGCCGCTCAGAGAGGTCTGTAGGTCGCGACAGGCGCTGTGGGGCAGTGCTGACTCTGCTGGCTGCTGTCTTCTACCTGATGGGGGTGGGGGTGGGGTTGTTTCTGAGAGCTAAGGAGACAGCAAGCTGCGAGTAGACACAGGACACAGACCGTGAGGTCCAGAGGCTCTGGGGGGTCGGGGCTGAGCCCGTGTGAGTGGAGGGAGGGATTGCGGAGAGCAATCCTCTGCCTCTGGAGCTGTGCCCCCACCCCTCGCGGGCAGCTGGAGCAGGGCCCATTGCAGATTCGGTTTCCTTTCCTCCGCTGCATCCACCTGGGCTTGGTGGGGGCGGGGGGGGGCACGGGAAGGGCACGACACCACAAACACTGCAGGGTGCGTCCCAACACTCCAAGGGCCGTTTCCAACACGTGTAGCAGCTGCGTTGTGCCCCAGGTCCCAATAGCAGCCTCTGCTGAGCCAAAGTGCCTCTCTCCTGTGTGAACAGTCAGGGACTGCGCATGCCCAGGTCCTCTTCAGCCCTCTGTAGTGCTGCAGGGACCCTCGGGGCTCTCCTTCTCTGGTATCCTGGCTTCTGCCTAGCACCCAGGAATGAATGACAGACATGTTTCTACTCAAGTGTGTGAGAGGAACGCTCACTGGAACCCGACTCCCTCACTCGTGTGTGCGCAAGCTGGTTACCGTCCAACCCCCACCTTTCCTGCGCTCCTTTTCATTCATACCTCTTGGTCCAGGCCCATCTGGGTGACTTTCAGAGAAAAGGACAACCAGCAAGGCCTTCACATGCTGCCAGCTGCACATAATTGCAACTATGCAGAAAGGAAACCAGGCAGATGGCCCTCTTCAAATAGAGGAAGACGCTCACAAGGTTTAGTTATTCTTGAACTCTTTCATGCAAAGAAAGACCCACTTTTCAGCTCTGCAGTGAAAGCCTGTACAAAAACAAGAGAGCCACATACGCCATTCTTTGAGGCACAGAGGTAACATTTTGTTATAAGGAATTAAACGGAATATCTGAAATGCATTCCACACTGCTGGCAACAAATAGACACTATTTGTTGGTGGCTTTATTGGAACTTGCAAAATTGGATTTTTCAAGTATATTCTGCAACACTGTCCAGTAGCTCAACCAAAACTCTTTCCTTTCCAGTTATAACCATGTAAAGTTATCTATCATCACAATATAATATTCATGAGCAAAACAACAGCTTGCACAAAATGATGGTGCTATCATTTTAGAGTGAACAAAGGCTGGATCAAGATGCTGACTAAGAGGTTTTCACTCAAAACTCCTAAGAGTTGCACAAAAATAATAAAATTGAGTTACTGATTGCGAGGGAAAGCAGCTCCATAGGGATGTTTTTAGAAAGCTATGTGATATGGGAGGGACTTTTCTTAAACCTCTGCTCACCTCGAGCCTTGGGGACCATCTTCTTAAGACATGGCTAATGCCAGTTGGGTCATGCAGCTTCCAAGCTCCGACTGCATAGCCCAGGGGGCTTCGCCCAAGGGTGGCTCTGTTGGAACAAAGAAAAGTCCTGTGCTCCTGTCCTCAACAGCACACTCAGCAGCAAGGTCACTGCACCTAGAGAAGAAGCTCTCCCTAGATCCAGAGCTCCTTAGAATCCACTCCCAATCACCCTACCAGGACCCCAGAGGTATGAAGTGGGTGAGAGAGACAAACAGAAGACACAAAGCAGAGGGGGAGATAGGGAGACAGAGAAACCGAGAGGGAGACAGAGAGAAAGAAAAGGACAGAGAGAGAGAGAGAGAGAGAGAGAGAGAGAGAGAGAGAGACAGAGATGGGACAGAGAGGGAGATAGAGAGACAGAGAGAGGGAGAAACAGAGAGGGATACAGAGAGACAGAGAGGGAGACAGAGAAGGAGATAGAGAGGCAGAGAGACAGAAAGGGCAACAGAGAGATATACATAAAGCAAGAGTGAGACAGTGATAAACAGACTAAGAGAGTGAGGATGAAACAGAAACTGAGAATGAGAAAGTAAGAGAGTGAGATAGAAAAAGAGAGCAACAGACAGACAGTGAGAGACAGGGAGCTAGAATGAGAGACAGACAAGCAGACTGTGAGAGATGGAGGGGGAGGCTTGGGATCTGATGGGGGCAAGCCCTGGAAGGTGATTCCCTGAGTTTGTGCTGCCAGAGCACCAGGACTGGGCTCTGACCCTGGTCTGACAGCACAGCACACATCTCTCTCTCACGTCCTCATCTTCTCAATGGCCAAGGCATCTATTCAGGCCCTGGTATAGGCAGCATGATGCCATGTGAGTCCAGATCTGGGCCTACAGCTGTAGAATTAGGGAGGGACTCCTGGTCTTGGCGGCCTGTCTGGCATGAAGCAGGGACAGGGAGTGGGAGAAAGGTTTGCTCAGAACTACAGGTGCCTGTACTGTGACACTGAGCCCCGAGATGGCAGTATAGGGCCTGCAGTTCAGGCACTATGATGAGGTCACTGGACCACACACCCCCAGCCCACCCCAACCCGCTGCCTCCCAGAGTGGTCTTCCTGCCTGCATGAACTTTGCTTAGGTACACAAACATCTATAGATTTTTCTATAGATTTGGGGTTTTTGGAAGTGTTTCACAGCTGTTGTGTTATCATATGGGATAAATATAAGCCTTTTGATAAACATCAGTTATTTGTAATTAATTTTAAATTCTCCCAAATTAATTTTTAAGTTGAAATATAATTTATATAGAATAAAATGCATGATATACAGTGCACAATCTGATTCGATTTGATGCATGTGCACCGCAGCCCCTCAACACCCCTCAGTGGAGGGGTGTCCCGACTCTGTCTTTGCTTCTTTGGCCTATCTGTGGCCTTTGGTAAGTGCAGCTCTGCTGCACCTGGCTCCTATCCCTGCACGCAACATTCCTGAGGTTTATGCTCATGTCTGCACACACCAGCACATTCCTATTGCTGAGCAGCATTCCTGCGTGAGAATCCTTATCCCTTTTCATGTGTGTTTTTTTACTTCTTTAAGTATCTGGGAATGGGAATGTCAGCTTGGGGAGTAAATACGAGAAAAATACTTCTCGTTCTTCAGGAAAGATGACTACCCAGCACCACAACCTAATAATCATACTGAAAGCCATGTGTTGCTGAAGGGCCAGGTCCTTCTTGGAATGAGCTTCCATGAGTGTGGGCCGGATGGATCCACGGCTACCATTCCCTGCTCAGCAGTGGAAGAGAACAGCTGGAGATGGCTGGCTGCCACTCCAGGGAGGCATTCCTTGCTCCCGTGGTCTCTAGTAGTAAAAGTTAGGAAAGTGGACTGAGGGATTTGGACTTCCACTGGGGCCACAGCTGGAGCTGTGGCTATGAGGCCCCTGTTAAGTAAGGGCTGGGGGCACCTAGGCGTGGAGCCAGGGCATGAAGATCCTTCCCAGCCCTTCCCATTATTGTTGATGGAAACAGAAAACCATTGAAGATTTGTAAACTGGGAAGTAACAGGAGCTATTCAAGGATGATCTTTCTCCTTCTGGTGTGGAAAACAGAATAGCAAGGGAGGGGGCTGAGTCAGAGGAGGTTGGAGCAACAGCTCAGGTCAGTAGGGCTTGCAGTTGGAAGGGAGAAAACTGAGGCACAGAGTATAAAGGAGGCAGAATTACTCTCAGGGCCTGCAGAGCTGGTAGGAGCTTTAATGCAGTTTTTGGTGCAGCAGTGGCTTAGTGGATGCAGAGTGCTTGGCTGCTTCAGCAAACACTGGAGGGGGAGCAGTCCAGCTTGAGCCCACCACACTGAGCGGGTGAGTATCCTCACCTCTTTCCTGCCCCAGACACTGTAGACTCGGGACTCTACCCTGTGACCTGGGCAGTGGAAGAAGTGCTCAGTTCATCTTTCTCCAAACCACACTGCCAAAAATGACAGTGTGGCGGGCTGTGGTTCAGGTCCTTGGATTGTATCTGTGGCTTCCCATGCAAAGAGGCATCAGGCTGCTGCAGGGGCCAGGGAGAGAGGGAAGGAAGGGGGCACAGTAGGGGATGCATGGCAGATTGGAGAGGCAGACAGCACGTGTGGGCCACAGCCTCACCCTGCTGCCCTTCCTCTCCGGCTTGGGAGCACCATGCCTTGTACTGAGCATAAGAACACGTATCAACCCGTGGTCCCTCTGAGCCTACCTCATGCCCAGCCCCTGTGGTGAACCTCAGTGCACCTTCTGCACAGCCGCTGATTCCCTTCTTACCAAAGCCCCTGCACCACTCCTGGGGTTTCTGTAAGAGCCAAAACAAGCGGGAAGAGTCAATGGCAAACCAGTCAGTCAGAGCTAAAGCTGAGATGAGATTTACGAAGGCACGAGAGGGAGCTACAGGAAGTGCCAGGAGCAGGAGGGCTGAGACCTGGTTGGCTTTGCACTTCCACATGCCATGAAAAGTATTTCCATGGCACTTGGCATCCTGGTGCTAGAGGTCAAAGTGGGGCAGCCTTGCACAGGAGGGACCTGCAATGCCTGGGCATTCCTGCCCAGCTGACTCCAGAGCAGAAGGCATGGGGGGCACAGGACCTGGAAAGAGGCTCCAGGGAGTGGTTACCAAGCTTCCAAGTGGGACCCAAATCAAGAGCTCTGGGAACACACTTTCCTTCTATAGATCTACAATGTCTTCAGAATGAAATTAGAGGACGAAACTAGAGAAAGGCAGAAGCCCAAAGAGCTGTGTTGTCCTCATCGCCATCCTCATCATTGTCATCATCGTTCTCCTCCTCCTCCTCTTCGTCTTCCTTCTTCCCCTGGACCACAGCATGTATGGCTCTGTCCTGGTCAGCAGAAGCCCACAAGAAAAAGGCCCCACATGCATCCAGCCCTGGCCAAGCACAGTGGACCTGGCACCTCAGGCTGAGGATGGGTGTGGCAGGGTCTCAGGAAGGGTGGACATCTCCAGAGAATAGGCTAGGGACCAATGAGAAGTCCCTGCCCATCCCAGGACCTCACAGAGGCCTTGTCCCCTCCTTGCTGTTGCACTCTGGCCAGCTGCCTGCACCGCTCCAGGAGGCACCAGAAACCCTACCATTCACATGAGTGTCACACAGGGCAGCCCCTGAGCTGCAGGGTCTGGACGCTTCAGAGGAAGCCACATCTGACCTCCCATGGTAACAAGACTGCAAAGCCCAGGGAAGCGGCAGTGGTAGCTCTGGGGAAGCTATGTGCCCACCCTTCATGACAGAGCCTCTTCCCACTGCAGTGCTCGCTGGAGTGCTCACTGCGTCCTTACAGCTCATGGGCTGTACCCCCAGCAAGCCCACTCTGAGCCCATTCACAAATCCTGCCACCCTGGGCCACGGGCAGAAAGGAGGGGCTATCACCCTGCCCCACACTGTCCAGGACCACCTCTTGGTGGGCCCAGGACCCTTCTCACAGTAGAAGGACTTGCCAGTCCCTTCTGGCCCTGACGTTTCCAAAACAGAGTAGACCGGTGTCACCAAGATGTCCCTTCCTTGCAGATGTCCCTTCCATGCAGATGTCCCGAGAGGATTTGAGAGAGGATTTGCTAACAGCAGTGCCAGCTCTGGAGATGACACGGAGGCTCCTTCTCTTCTAAGTCTCCACCCATCCAGCCCAGGATCCCCACCTGAGGCTGCCTCCTGCCCTACCCCTCCACCCTGTCCCCTCTACCTGTCCTTGTTCCCTCTCTCCAACCTGTTCACATGTCTCTTTTCTGCTACCCTAGACCTCAGAGCCTTCCCTTGCACACCAAGAAAATTACCTTGGCCTTTCCTAAAGACACAAGTTCCTCTAACTTAAAGGGAAACTGCCACACCTGTGCCTGCAGGCTGCCTCCCTTAGGTGGCATCACCTGGAGCTGAGCTGGACTGGGTTTCCTGTGCTTAGGCCTCACAGAGCTGCACAGCCAGGGGCTGTGGAAGGGAAAAGAAGGGTGAGTGGAAGGGGCTCTCACCCAACCCCTCAGGGAGCCCATGAGGGCCAGTGTTGCTGTAGCTTTGGTCCCACTTTGAAGTAAAGTGACTTCAGAGTCCTTGTGTCAGGCCCTGGGCAGGGTTGTCACCTTCTCGTACCTGAGGGCACCATTTGGAGAAGGGCAAAAGCACACCACAGGGCCAGGACCTGGGAAGCGGGGCCCCAGCTCAGTGGCTGTGGGCTGTTATCTGCTGTGCTGTGTGTTGATGGTGCTGGACAGGGCTTGGTCTCTGGGCTCCTCGTGTGTGCATTTGGAATCCAGCACCTCCACTCTTGCAAGTCATGTGACAACTGCCATACATGCTTACTTCCCTCCCAAGGAAGAGAAACCTGGGCCATCTTTCTCCTACATCCAGTTCTGTGATCATTGTTTGACCTGGATCAAAAACCCCACCCACTCACTTGGCTGAGTGCTGCCTGTGCCAGCTGCTAGCCTGCAGCCTTTCCTTCCATCATCTTGTTCTGCTCTCACAGACAGCAGGCACTGTCTGTCCCACAGCACTGGGCCTAGCGCAGGGGAGAGAAGGCAGGCCAGAGCATCTCTGGGAGGGAAGGGCTCAGCTATGGAAACCTAAGGAGATCTGAGATGGGAGAAAGGAGGAAGCAAAATGGAAGGAAGGAAATGAAGGAGAAAGGAGAGAGAGATGGGCAGGCAAGTTTAAGCAAATGTCACTTATGAACAGTGACACAAATTATAGGAAGGAACAGTTTTAGGAATTTATTATCATAATGATTATATAATGGACCAGAGTAATGTAACTAATGCCTGACACAACCAGGTAAGAGGAAGAAAACACATATAAATATTAAAATAACCAAAGGACACAGGGCCAAGCATTACTTTGGGATAGATGCTACAGCATTACCACCCAAGAGCTAGCAGTGCAGTGTTTTGCCCAAGAGTCTAAG
This sequence comes from Ctenomys sociabilis, assembly GCA_004027165.1. Taxonomy (NCBI): domain Eukaryota; kingdom Metazoa; phylum Chordata; class Mammalia; order Rodentia; family Ctenomyidae; genus Ctenomys; species Ctenomys sociabilis. The sequence continues at coordinate 14,961 of PVKA01008100.1, read as the reverse complement.
CCCCTTCGCAGTTTAAAAAGGTGACCACACCCTCCCTCTGAGCTCATTTTTTTCTGACCTAGACTTGCATTAGCTCACATGAATGTGCTGCTTGAATATCAAGAGATGAAGTCAAGATGCATCTCAGAGGAATCCATGGGCAGGACGTGGCTCCCGAGGGCCTTCTGCTGCTCTCCTTTTTCCTGGGGCTTGTGCTGAGGAGAGGGCAGATACACTGCACACAGATGAGGAAGGTTTGTCAGAACTCAAGAGGGACCAGCTCAGCTCCAGAGGGAAGTTTCCTGTGGACTGGCTTTGTGGTGTGGTGCTAGGGCCTTTGGGCTTAAATCGTGAAGAAAGGAACTTATTAGCAAGAGACCTCAGGACAATCAGCTGTGAGCTGCAGGGTGGGCCTGCACCTCAGGACCCTGCTTCAGCTGGCTCCTCTCCAATTTCCAACTGTTTAGGCTAGTTTGGGTTAATTTGCATATTAGTAAAACCCAGCCACCAGGCCACTTTTCAGTAACTAGGGCTGAAATAGAGTTAACTTGATTGTGTCAACTCGAGGAGGCAAGTCCTGGGTGTAGTGAGAGGACTACTGAAGATGGAGGCCTGCCCTGGCAGGCTTTTGGAGGAAGAAGGAGGCTGCTTCTGCCTCTCTGATGAGCTCCAGTCTTCACCTCCACCTCTGGGGGCCCCTCCTGGCTTCCAGCACAGACTAGTGTGGGACACCTGTTGAGCACAGGCCTCCCTCTGGGATCTTTTGTCCAGCTGGGTGGCTGGCTGGACAGGCAGACAGGACTGGGTGAGGGTTACCTGCATATGCCTGTTTCCCACCAAGAGCCAGAAGCCATATACCTGGCTCTACGGGCGGCCATTGTAACCCAATCTTGTCAGTCCTTATGTGCTTATGTATCTTGCATTAAATCTGCTGTCCTAGTGGGCATGGGTACATTCTACATACATTAAAGTGTACAGGTTTTGAAGGCAACATGCATCTGGGAAGTTTAAAGTCAGAAGAAACAGAAGGAATGTGGGATGGTAAGGAAGCAGATGCTCCTGTGGAGCATTTACCACTTCCAAAAAATAAACTGGGAGAAGTCAGATCTGCCACCACAGGATGTTATAGCTATACCAAATTCCTATTAAATGTATCATTAACCTCTCTCAACAAGCGGGGCAATGGTAATATCTCCAGAAATTAAAAAATGTAAACATCACTTTGCCTACTCTGATTTTGGAATTACAAACCAAATATTAAAAAATAGAGAACATTAGAAGAAATTACCAGGGTGCAGGTCCTACTTGCATGGTTCTGGGAGCCCAGGAAAGCACCTCCCTTTGCTGAGCCCACCTTTTGCACTTTAAAATAGAAACACTGCTTAGTAATATACCGGTCACACTTCCACCAAAGCAAGTGAAGCAACCAAAGAAGTATAGTGTTTCCATTTTGTAAGACGATGAAACAAAACACTATGCACAAAACACCTGATTACTTTTGTAAAAGGATACAAAGGAAGGACAAACCAAAATCTAACAAAATGTTCTCTAAGGGCGCGGGGTGGCTTCTGCTGCCATAGAGGACCTTCAGGCAACACATCTCTAATTAGTTGGTTTTCTACTACTTCTAACTTGAAATCATATTTGCCTTTATATAAAAAATAAGTTTAAAAATCAACAGTTGAATGAGGAAACCATAAAATAGAATGCAAACAAGAACAAACACATATAACTATATTTTAAATGAATAATATAACAGATTAAAGAGGAAATACTCACCAAACTAGCTGTTTGACATGGTATTTTGACCATGTACCTACCTGCCAGTCTAAAGGAGAACTGTAAGCAAGCACTGAACTCTGGTTAGTAAAGAGTTTGTTTCTCTACCCTACCAAGGTGTGTACTAGCAATTATAGCAACACTCATTGTACATGCTTTGTTGGGGGCGGCCGACGCTGAAAGGTAATACGCACATAGGACAGAGCCAGCCCGGGAACACAGAGCTCCTCGAAGCCTGTTGCAGCCTGTTAAGTGATTGCCAAGTAGAGAGGCTGAACTGAAGACCTCTCTAAGGCCTAAAAGCCTGGCTGTTCTTGCCCAGTTCCTCTCCTTCACTCAATAGAGAAGCTCTGTCTGGCCCAGCTTCCTGTCTCTTGTCTATCTTTTCCTCACTCACTGCCATTCCTTCCTGGGGTATAGCAAGAGCTAAACAGATCCCTATAATTCTTAGGTTAAGCCCATACGTAAACATATTGTAGCTGGAAGCTAACATGAAGTCATTAGTGTTGGACTGGAATTTAAAGTTTCAATGCCAACTCGTGGCACCTAACATTGAGATCATGGATGCCAGCTGGCTGGCTGGCTGGACAGGCGGACAGGACTGGGTGCGGGTTACCTGCCTGTGCCTGTTTCCCACTGAGAGCCAGAAGCCATGGCAGCAGTGCAGCGGGCACACCCAGTGCCCATTTCTGGTGGCAGAAGTGAAAGGCCCTCAGGGTCCAGGAGCACTCAAGGTGATCCCTGCCCTCACCACCATGTCAGAAAGTGAGGATGTGTGCAAACGTGAACAGCACCAGGAAGGACGCAAACATTAGCCCAACCTGTGTCAAGTACAATGATGGCAACTCTGGACAAAGACACGTTGAATGTGTCTACAGTGCTGTCCAAAAGTAGGGCCACAGTGGAGAAGCTTACTCTTCAGAAAGCACTGGCTAAAAGAGAAATTAACACAGTTGGGAGATATTATCATTTTATGACTGCATTATAGTGATATATTTAGGCAAGATCTATCAGTGGATACACGATTAGGAAACAGTTCTTGGAAACAGGATATTGACACTGTCTCAAATTATCTTCACCTCCACCTGCAAACTCTGTCTCAACTGCAAAGGGACTTCACACTGGGGGATGCAAGGAAATCACTGTTGCTTAACGAGTTACAGCGAGCAACCAAGAGCAAGGAGCATCCAGGAAGTCAAAGGGAGACCACACAGAGGTCAGCCCTCTCATCTAATGTTAAAGGCGATTGTGTCAACCTCTGTCATTGCAAGAATGTAAGATCCAGGGATGTGAGGTAGAAATTGGCTCTGAAGAGAGTAAAATCTGTTTTCAAATGATAAGACTGTTCCTAGGTACTAGAGGATATAAAAGAAAAACTATTTTAACCAGTAAGAAAATTTAATGAAGTAGCCAGAAACATATTCAACATAAAATTCATTAATTTTCTATGTATTAGAAGCTATATATCTGCATGTAGAGGTAGAAAAGAGATGTATTCACAAATGAAACAAAAACTATAACAAGAAGCAGTTGTAAAATATGAACAAGATGAATGAGGAAACTACCTAGCTACCCAGAGCAGTGCAGGCTGGCACGGGCCCCAAAGTTAACAGTCCTTTCACTAGTCTGTAATTTAATTCAGTGACCTGTTAATTAAAATTCCCAAATAATTTCTTCTAATTTTCCATTTATTTTAAGTTTACCTGATGTTAAAATGAACAAAAATTGCCTATATACATTTTGAACAGCTTTACTGATAAGAATTTCCAAATATAAAATCACCTGGTTAAGTGTGCATTTTGATGGGTTTTAGTATATTTATAGAGTCATGCAATTGTCATCAGAATTTAATTCTAGAACCAGTTCATCATCCTAGTGAGAAAGCCAACTACTGAACTTCAATTCATAATGATGATTTCTGGGATAAGTGCATATTGTGAAGTTCATCTTCCAAACCACTCGCTCCAGATTTCAGGATGTTGGCACAGCTGCATACAGGTCCCCATTCCAACTCCAGAACGTTCCGTCACCCAGAAACAAGCCCCAGGTACAGGAAACTCCTCCCTTTTGTGCCTCTCCCAGACCTTTGAGACCCTTTGTATAAATGGGTTTGTACAGCATGAGGCCTTTTTGTCCTCTTGAAAATAGAAAAAAGGCACAACTTTGCCCCCAGTGCTGGGGATGGAGCCCAGGGCCTGTGTTAGTTGGGGGCTGTATCACAGAGTGACACTCCCATCCCAGGAGTGGAGTATCCCACCGATAGACAAGTGTACAGTGGATTGCACACAGGTGCACACCATCCACCACTTGGATGTGACAGTGGATGAGACTAGGGGTGACAAAAAAGAGCATGAACAAGCGATGTTGGGACAACTACTTATGGAACTTCAAGACCTGTGTGGAGAGCTCTCTCTCCTGTCGCACACAGCACTGAGCTGCTCTTAGCCAATTATGGGTCAATGAGGACACTCAAGAAATAGCCGTCATCATCAGGGCCTGTGGAGCCTTCCCAGACAAGATGTAAACACAGAAAAGGGAAGGTAATTTGTTGATAAATTTAAAGACACCAAAATTAAATTTCTCTGAAAAACTCAGTCATTTCCCAAAGATTAAAATATTCAGAAAGTGATAGTGACACAAATACAGTTGAATGAATGAATGAAAACATAAACAGAGAAGAGATAAGACTTCTTACAAAAGAATTTCAAATAATGAGTACAGATTTTTTCCCTTCAAGAAGTGGAGCTTCATTTCCTTCTCTGAATATATGTTGCTTCTAATTACAAATAATGGATAGGAAAAATTATGACTGGTTTGCACCAGTGAAATCGGGCTGGTGTTACCCTACCTGGCGGCCCAGGTTCTTGTTGTCATGAAAGTCAGTTGAGACTGTGCCCTCTGGTGTGACGGAGAAGGAACAGCACTGCTGTGGCATTCTTTCCCCAGATCCATGTCCTCTGTCCTTGAGAAAATATCAGGCAAACCCAGGACCATTCTATAAAACACCTGAGGATCTCCAATGAGTTGCTGCGGCTCTGTGGAGCTCAATGGCTGCATAGTGTGGAAAATTGAAGGGGAATCAATAAAAGAGCACATAGATTATATTTGAGAACTATCAGAGTAAAATATATGAGACAAAACCTAGAAAGTTTTAACCTGAAGCAGTAGAAGTGGGTAATTTTCAAGGTGCTTATGGGGTGGCCTGGGGGAGCAGCCACAGGCAGCATCAGTCAGGTACCTTGGAAAATTAACCATCACAGTGTATGTGCATGCAATTACATTTATGCACACGTCATATGAGTGTGCATGTTGGTGGAGATGGACTGTGAAATGTGTGTGCACATATGCACAGATATGCATACATGTGCAGTGTTTTAATACAAATACAGGGCCAGGGAGACAGCTCAGAGACTTAAGTGCCTGCCTGGCAAGTGCAAGGTCCTGAGTTTGTTCTTTGATGTTGCAAAAAAGAAAGAAGAAAATATATGTACATTTTACTTTACAAAAAAGATGCACAATTTCCCTTTACACATAAAGATACTTATTAAAATGGTGCAAGCATGTGCAGCCCATGGCCTGTGCATTAGAAATTTTTTAAAACAAAGGAAATTTTGTTTCTCATATGCGCTGACACATATTTCACTCATGACCTGCAAGATCCAATGTGCTTGGCCCTCCAGCCCCAGGCCAGACACCCTGCACTGGGACTCACAAGTCAGTATGAAAAAATCCAACAAGAAGCACATTCCCTTGCCATGTAATAACAGCCACAGCACCTTTGTGGTGACAAATTTTGAGAGAGGTTAGTGGGAAGACACAGGTCATCCAGGGAGGAGTCCAGAGTATGCGCTGCAGGTTACCTCAGCAGTGAAGGTTAGGCAGGGGAAAGTGTGTTCTCCTCTGCTCAAGAAACACAGTAGAAGGCTGGTTTTTTAATACCAAGGGCCTGAAGTTGGTGTCCATGTCTCACTGCTCAACAGCTGGCTGCCGTAGGGGGGAGAGTGGGGCACCGTCCTGGGTAGAGTGGATGCTTTCCTATTGGGGTGTGAGAGGACCACCAGGTCATGGGAGTGAGGGCTTGTTTTGCTTCACTTGCGATTCTTGAGTAAAATATTCTTATAATTCCTATTGATTACCTTAAAAGAAAACTTGGAAACTGTGGCCTAATGGGTTGAGATTTTTTTTTATCCTTTTGGTATATATCATTTTTTCATCATAATGCAAACAAAAAGCCAATCCATAATACACTCGTGACACAGTCATTTGTCTGAATTAATGAAAGGCTACTTAGAGCATAGAGTGGACAGTAATAATGAGCAAACAGGCCTGGCTAAGGGAGTGGATGCTGAGGAAGCTTCATTGGGGTGAGTCAGAAACAATGGTGACAGATGCTGGCTAATGATCTGTGTTTTCATTGTACTGAAATTGTAGATGGTTAACTAAACATTTGTATACCATAGATAAGACACAAGGATGCTTTGTGGAGCAGTGCTGATCAAGCTTCTTGTGAAAGGACAGCTGCCTGATAACATAGAGAAACCTAGCGGTGAGCAGCTGCTCCAGCTCTGTGGATGTGTTTTGAAGGTCAGGGAACTTTCCAGACCTCCCTACAGAGTGACCGCAATCGCCACACTGGCTGGGCTTCCTGGGCCCAGCCTGAGATTGCTCCCACACATCCCAGCCCATCTCTCCTGAGGCTCCCTGGAGCCTGTGCCACTCATGCTGGCCAAGTTCCTGCTTCAGGCCCTATCCTGTTTTCTCACCTGGGTGAGACAGGGAGCAGGCCTAGGAGTCCTAGACTTTCACTAAGTGTCACAAAGCTGGGCGCAGCTTCATAGGGGCATCCCACCCGTTCCCTGGCAGGGCCCTAATCTGATCAGAGACCACCTTCCAGGCAAGCAAGTCATGAGAGCGCTTCCTGTCAGGAAAGAAAGTGGGGCCACAGGAGGAGGAGGGACCTGCAGAACTCTGGCCCTGTTCACATCTCCAGAGCCACACACAGAGCTGTTCAGTCCACAGAGCCCGTGGAGTATGGGCTCCTCTCCTCCTTTCCCTCACAGATACAGCCTCAGTGACTCAATTGAGGGTTTTTAGGAAATGAACACAGAAACATTTTAGTTACTTTTGGAAGCCAGACTACAAAATTGGTTTGACCTTGCAGAAGGAACAGTCTGATAAGGAACAGAATGTGGCGACGGGCCCAGCTCCTGTATCCCACAGTTTGGGCAATGGGCCTAGTAGCAGACTCGGTGTTCCCACATGCATGTTCTTCTGTCTATCAGCCCAGCCCTGAGAAACTCTTCTGGCCCCAGAATAACAAGAAAGCTTAAAGCTGGCTAGGACGAATGTTGGGTGCTGGATCAAGATTTTCTGTATATAAGCTTGAAGCAAAATAAACTTGATGCTGGCCCAGCAGTCCAGACCTCTGACCCTGGTTTTCTTTCTTTTCATTCCATCCTCCCTCTCCCTGATTCCCTATGCAAGGGGAAACCCCCACAAGTTACAATGCCTAGCACATGATTTCTTTTAGATAAATGAAATTTTTTAAAATTCAAAAGTTAGGTTTTTAGAAGTATGTAATTTTAGATACAGTATATGGTACAGTGAAGAATAAAAGATTTTTAAAACTGCATTTATCAAAACCTGACAATTACCAAAATGCCTCTTCATAGTAGAAAGGATAGCCCACCTGTTTCACTCGGGCCCCGTGGAGAGCTCTGCAGAGAGGAGAGCAGCCCCCCTACAGCACCCACACCTACCAGGGCATAGGTGAACTGAAGTTCAGAGGGGGTGGAGCTGCCTAGGATAGCACAGGTGCAGTTATGTATGTGAAATACACAAAAAGGCCAAATAAATCCTGTGCTAAAAGCCATATGTCTTGGTTGCTTTTCTGTGGTTGCTGAGACAATATACCCAATGTGCCAAATTAAGGAAGAGAAGGTTTATTTAGCTCACAGTTTGTGGAGATCTCAGTCTGCAATCAGCTGGCTCGGAGGCAAGGTGGTATGACACAGGGGCAGCAGTTCAAGCAGAAAACAGCAAAAACAGCAAGAACAAAAGGGGATGAATGCCTCCTTCTCTTCCCTTGTAGAGGGGCTATCTGCCCACCCCCACACCATCTCTATGCCCTCCTCTTCTGCCCTGAGGTTGTTTACATAGTAAGGACCCTGGGCTGCTGCTGCATCACCTAGTGGACCTTCCAAACTTCTCAAGTTGACACAAAGGCAACACTCTAGAGGTAAGGTATGGCAGTAGTTAGCCTAGAGGGCAATAGTTCTCAGCCAGCCACCAGCACTTGGTGATATCTGGAGGGCGTTTGTGACGGCCCTATTGTGGGGCAGCTTCTGGCAGCTCATGTGCAGAGGCCAGGATTGCAGCAGCTCAATACCCTGGTAACTACTGTACCCACTCTACACAGGAAGCCACAGTGGAGGTCGCCCACCCACAGGGTCACCCAGTGCTGGGTTCCCCACCTGACTAAAGGCAGGGAAGCCTCTGAGTTTCTTAACCTGCATGCTAATGACAGTGTGTTCAAGTATTGAATTTATCAAGTTGTATATGTGTGATGTGCATACTCTTGTGTGTATATTATTCTTCAAAGGAATTCTTTAATGTTAAAAAGTGACCCATGGTTTAGAAAATCTTTATTTAATACAAAGTTCCTACAGACTCAATTAAAGGATATAGTAAGCATATCAGTTTACATTGACCAGAACCATTTTGATTTAGTAGAAAACAGAAGGAAATATGTTATATAAAACTCCAATATTCAACATTAAAACACAAAGTAAATGTTTTGTGTACCCATTCTTATATTAAATGTCAGGATTTGGGACATAATTATTATAGTTTATATCTAGATGTCTCCCCAAAACCTCATGCACTCATTGGCAGAGCCTTTGGGAGGTGTCTGGATTATGGGTGTGTGATATTAGATTGGCCCACTTACAGGTCTACAGCTGGATTTATGCTGGGAGGTGAAGCCTGAGGGCTGTGGGGGCCTGGAAGGGTGTGTATGTGTGTCCCTCCAACTCTCTTGATCCTGACTCTTGCTTCCTGCCTGCCGTGCCATGAGCAGCTCTCCTCTGCAGACCCCTCTGCAACACCACCCTGTGTTGGAGCCAGCCACGTATGGACTGGAACCCCCACAAACCAGGAGCCGAAAGAAACCTGTCCTCCTTTCACTTGTGAGTGGCAGGTGTTGTGTCCCACAGTGAGACAGTAACTAAAACATTTTCACACATTCATGATCTGGGCTGAGCGCTGAAGCTGAAGGTTGATCACACATGCGAGGATAGAGCATGGCTGCCCCAGCAACACAGGATACATGAGGTGAGCAGGTGAGCAAGCTGCTCTGCAGGGAGGGTTCACATGACCGCTAGGTGTGTAAATAAGTGCACAGCGACCACCAGGCTTCTTCTCTCCAAGAGAAAGTGCTTGCTTGACCTCAGCTTTCTGTATTTTTGACTCTTTCCTTCACTGCTTCCTAGTCCTCCCCATGACAGTTTCTGGGAGCTGCACTGGGCCTGGTAATGATCCATGGAGAATCTTCCATTATGTCCTGAAGTTAATGTTCTGTGATATTTACCTTTGCAAATGCTGGTCTGAAATGACAGTATATTCTACATTATTTCCATTTTTTTCCCCAACCTCAGTGATGTTTTTCTTGTTTTAGCTTCCAAGCCTTCTCTCACATGGCTGCTAGAGACATAAGAAAACGTCTACCTTTGTTTGGACATGCTCACCAGGGGGCAGCTGCTGAACTGGAGTCGATGGGTCCAGCTCAGCTTAACGGGGACACTGTTCTCCCATATCCTGGCATAGACTGGGGTGAAGAAACCTACATCACCCAACCCAGGCCACTAAACAACCCCACAGGCCACAAGGATCATGAGCCAAGGGAATCCTTCCTCCAGCCGTGGAAGGTCCTTTGCCTTTTTCATTGATTCGGATCAGCTAGAAGTCTTAGTGGCAGCTCAAGCCCTGCCATGATTTGCCAACTGGACATGGAGGACAGGGTAACTGCCCCTCACCAGGGTAGAGGAAAGTGTTGTGCACAGTTCTGCTAAAGTCAGGATTGAGGTACTTTCTGTTTGTATGATTCCCCATGGGGATGCTGATCTGTTCCCATAAAAGTGAGCCAATAATTCCCTCATATAGAGACCCAGATAACCAAGAATAGCATTGTTCTAGGCTTACACTGGAGATGGAATTTCCCAAACCTCAATGATATTTAGAAGCAGAGTCTCTGTATATAGCTAAGTCCCACAATGTCATTCATGAAGTACGTAGGTGCTAGTATGAAGCAAACAGGACCAGGCATTCAGTTGCAAAACGGTATCTTTCAGGGGCACTGGGTCACTGAGGCAGAGGCCCTCTATCAGCTAGGTTATGCATTTGGGCCTCTGATCATCTATTCCAGATTGCAAGGAATTGCTTCCATGAGTGTTTTGCAACTGTTACAGTTTGTGTCTAGTTGTTCCCCCAAATCTAGAATTTGTGATTAATGCATGATCCACTGGGATTATGGGTGTGAGCACTACACCCAGCCTGGGGCAGGTAGCCTGAATGCAATGTAAGGGAGACAGACTTGCTCTCTGCAGACATTGTTGCTGCTACTCCTGCCTTTTGCTCTCTTGCTCTTTTCTGCTGCCATGAATGGCTGCTCTCTGCCATATACCATATATCACAGTTGGTTCCCTTCCTGGGAGAGGCACTACCATGCATAGGCTCACTTATTCAGTCATTTGTCCATGTAGCTAGAAGGGGAAATGCCACTGGTCATAATTTTCTGTGATTGTTTTGGTAGAACAGGAATGGTCTAGAGGCATGAGGGTGAACCTTTTAGAGACCAGTGCCCAAACTGTAACTGTAAAGCCGCTTATCACAAAATGACAACACTGCAATTAAACCTGAGTACTAAAGTTTTAGTTTAGAACAATCAAGTCATACATTAACACCTTTTGTCTTAAAGAAAAACAAATAACCTTCCTGCCATAGGTTTGCCACTGGTCTAGAGGTTTTTGTTATAGTGCTGTGGTAAGTCTGCCATCAGTAGGATTCAGGGAAGGAGTTATTATCTGGCATCATGAATATGTTGGGTTCTGATAGTTCATAAAAAAGGGAAAAAAATAAAGAGCTCCACTGGGTGCATAATAAGGAGTTTATAGAAAATGAGGGAAAGGACTTTTATGAGCAAGTCAGTAAAAGAGATTAATGAGGGGCATCGGATATGTGTCAGGAGCAGAAGTTACTCACTTTCTAAGGTCCCCTGCGCCTTCCAAAGACCTTGGCCCAGCAGTCTACTACCTGAGAATCCTACTGTAGTGGGCTTACTGGGTTAACCTTCTAGATGTGTGGAATTCTGAATTCTTCTTTGGTAGTAAAACATGAATCCAAGAATTGGCTTCCTAGCGCCTCTCTGCCATGCTTGTTATCAACAGGGCTGGATAAGGACCCTTCCAGTGGAGCTCAACATTTTCTCTTGTATCTCTTCCAACAGTTGAGGTCTCCTGGGAAAGCAAGAAGTGTTGGTTTAGGAAAATGTCATGGAAAGAAGCCTTGGCCTGCTGGTGACAGAATGGGGCATAGGTGTGAGTCTTCTGTGGTGTTGGCACCCTCTGTGTGCAGTAGAGTATACAAGGGGACATCTCTTCATAGCAGCTGATGCCCATTGAGCCTCAGAAATTTTATTTCTTTTCTAAGACATTTCTCAAAAGTACAATTTTGTTCTAGTCAAACCTTCGTAATAGTGGCTGTTCAAAGTCCAAACTCAATCCTTGATAAACTTAGGCCATTTAAAGAGTATTAGGGTCATAGTTAGAGTCCAGCTAGGAAACAGGGGTCTTTCTGCAGGAGGTGAGGACCCAGACAGGAAAGGCCTATGGGAGTAGGTGATGTTCAGTCAAAGGCCATGCTGTACCTCAGTGTTGGGGATCCCAACCGGTTTGGCTCCTGAGTTTGTCCATATGGGCCCCAGCTCAGGAGAAAGGCACTTGGGTCTATGCAGCCCGCTCTGCCAGAAGCTCAACGATCATGCCTGTGGTCTGCCATGGGCTCCTTCATGTGGCATACAAGCAACACTTTAGATAGAACAATGTAGTGAGGATGGCAAGGGAGCACAAAGGGTGAATGAGACCCTCCCTCCTATGCTGTGTGCCAACTGGGCCTAAGATTCATCAAATCCCATTTTGCCATCCTTGGTATAGGCAGCCATTCTTCTTAGCCCTGGAAAGGGGCAGGCTTCCAAGCAGTCACAGGCTTGGGGGTATGGGGGGTGGGCTGGTCAAGGCAGGGCATTCTGGGATACGGCTGGGGAACATATCTGTGGCTGGTGCTGGTCTGGAAGAGAAGAAGAACAATTTCAGAAGCTGGTGATTATTGACTATATTCTGACATTCTTGGGTGATTGCTTCAAGTTGAAAATCAGCATTTACTTATCCAAGGCAGCCCCGCCATTGCCCACCGGAGCATCCACCCCCAGTGGCTCCACGCTGCTGGCCCCTCTGCTTTCAATATGCACCTAGAGCATTGTGATTTCCACCCTCTCACACTGTCCTCCCTTCCCTGTTCCAAACCCCTGGAGACCAAGGATTATTCAGTCCTGGGTTCTAGGAAAAAGAAAATAGTACTTTTTCTAACCTCACAGTCTTCAAACTATTCTCTTACCCTCCTGAAAGAAAGAGCACCACTCTCCTTTCTTCCTTCCTACAGAGAAAAGATTCCACATTGTATTCCATTTTCCCTGTCTGTGCACTGCTGTTCTGGGCAGGACCACATTTTTGCTCCTGTCTCCTGGAGCGACAGCCTCGTTAGCTGTGCCACAGCTGGCAGTGATGGTGAGGACCATATTACTGAGAAGAGAAATGTCCTTCTGAGTTGGCCAATGATGGCACCCAACATTGAGATTTCCTTTTTTTCCCTTTTTATCTCCCCCCCAAAACCCTTAAAATGGATAAAATTCAAACCATCTAATTACAAAAGTCAGTGTGAATACTGACTAGGCATGAAAGACACTAAGCATCCTGAATTATGGATTTCAGCAGATGAACATTTTCTCTCATATTTTTTCATTCAGTATATATTTATTGAGCATTTCTTGTATGTTTTGCTTCTATCCAAAGCACAAAGAGGGCCAGGGAGATGGCTCAGTGGAATAAGCGCTTCCCTGGCAAGTACAAGGGCCTGAGTTCAGTCCCTGGTTCTGCAAAAAAAAAGACACATGACCAAAGCACATAGAAATACTAGCAAACAATGCAGAGACCCCAGTAACACACAATAAACCAAGAAAAAAAGGCTACAGTGTGCTGAGGGGGACAGGCCTCGCACAGAGGCAGCATGATGTGGATAGCTCAACAGTGTACCTAAGCGGACAGGCCACAGACAGAGGGCAGCGTAGTGTAGTGCTCTGGTCCTCTGTGGACAGAGGCTTGGTGCCTCTCTGACCTTAACTTTGGTGTTGTACCATTTCAACATGCCCATAGCAAGCTTATTGCCAAGCCTCAGTTTAATTCATCAGGACACTGAAATCTCTTCATGGCATTCAGAGATGGTGGCAAAGTGATGTGCTCGCCTGGGGGTCTCGTAAGTTTCTGGGCATTCGTTTCTGTTTCCTTAACCCTCAGCACAGCTGCCCAGAGCCAGCTGCCCACACTCTCCAGTGGTCTAGACTCAGACTAGGGGGACTGCTTGGGAAGATCATGAGCTACATGTGGCTTTTACCTCAGGATTTAGTGCACTGTAAAAAGCATCCCAAGAAGAGAACCTCAAGCCAAAGCTTGAGGTTAGACATCCTGGTTCTCCTGCAAAATCAGTCATCAGAATCTCTCAGCAGTGTAAGGATTTCTTACTGGACCACCCCTTCCGTGAGTGACAAGTTTCTGCTATTATTTCTGCATTGTTTTCATTAGTAAAGTAAACTTTACTAATGAAAGCTGCAAAGCTTTTAAAAAGCCATTATTTACTAGGAAAGGAACTGCTATATAATAAAATATTCATTGCTCTCATTACCTCAGAGAAAAATACCATACTTACCAGAAACAAAATATTTTTCCTACACATTTCTATTTTTTAGTCCAATATGATATGCTTCTTCAACCTGAGACACCCAAATGGTCTTGTGTCTTCAACTTGCCCCTGCCAGCAGCCAGGCACTCGGGGTTTTGTTGTGGGCTTGGTCCATCAGGGTCCATGTGAGCTCTTCCCCTACAAGCAGGATGGAGCAGGCTGAGTTTTGTCCTTGATGGGGCTGCTGAGATTCTGCATAGCTTGGGGTCAGAGCTCCTGCTTGCTGGAAGCCTATGCTGGTGTGGACATTTGGACTCTAGGTGCTGGACCCCACACTCCAGAATTCAGCCATTACTGCTGGGAAGCTTCCAAAGCACTCATGTGGAAGCTGCATCCCATTCTAACTGGGCACATTTAGCTCCTGGGGCTAAGTGTCCCCACTTCTCCGGGTTACTTTGCTTTTGTAGACTCTGGGACCTCACTGTACAGGGTCTTTGTGGAATCAGGGGCTCTGCCCAGCTGTGTAGCTGTGTGAGGCCTATGGTGTCAGTCCGTGAGGAGAGCTAGAGGTGGAGATTCAGCTGTCTTCCACCTGCCAGACCTGCCACATCTGAGGGAGGGACATGCTGGCTGATGGGGATGTGCTAGCAGGGCCCTAGCTGGGGTCCTTCTGCTCCTCTCCAGCCAGGCTTATCTCCAGACAGGCAATGTCCCCCTCAGCACACTGTGGAGCCTGGGTGGGGCATGGGTTCATTTGTCACACAACATGGTCCAGCTGACCCAGCTCCTCTTTTGATACCAGCTTTTTTTTGTTTTTTCTTTTTTGTTATTGGGGATCAAACTCAGGATCTTGTGCTTGCCAGGCAGGTGCCTATGCCACAGAGCTATCTCTGTGACCCTGACCCAGCTCCTCTTCATGACCACTTTCTAATCCAGTGGAAATGCCCTGGGGTTATGGAGGTGCTCTTCCCTGAGAATGTCCCACCCTTTCATGGAGACACAGTCACCAATCCAGTGAGCGCCTGCATGCCTCGCCCTTGTGCTGCTGAGATGCCCACCCTGCCTGGCCCCCTTCCTCATGTACTTGCCCTGTGCCCCTGTTGCTCCATGTGCTGATGGTCCAGAGCTTCTGGCCACCCCTTCCTCACAGGCCCCTCCCAGGAAAGGGGAGCTATGCCCCCCCCCCCGCAAGGTCAT